>JASANA010005289.1:0-10074 GCA_030248095.1 Ptycholaimellus sp. GST1_10
GTCCTCGAACAGTAACTTGAACACTTGTAAGCTCCTGTTCATATAGCATTTGCAACTTCCTTCACATATGCATCCTGGAACACCTGAACACTGCTTGAGCTTCCTCCTTTGGCATACCTTTGCCAACCATTTCTAACTGCATTGATGATGGGCCATTTATTTTTCAACAATTGCATCTGTAAAAGTAACCAGAACAAATAGAGGCAATGTCTAATCAAAAGATTAATCACAAAACATGAAATCATGGCTGATCAAGTTTGGCAGACTGCAGAGTTTCTGTGAGCGGAATCCACTCCTGGTACTTTTCTGGCCAGCCGTAATACTGCACCAGAGCCTCCTTCCTCTTGTTCCACTGCCGCCTTTTGACTATCCTTGAAGGCTCCCGGCCCCTGGGTCCCAGCGGATCTCCTGCAACATCTTGCCGTAGAAAGTGCCCTTCACGACCTTGCCCATCAGGTCCTTCACCACTGCCATCGGCATCGGCTCTGCATCCATGTGCCTCACCACCCAAAACACCTCCTTTGTCCAGGTTCCTGAGGCCTCTTTTGAAAATTTGGCTTGAAGTGCATTCAAACGATCATATTCAAACGATAACAGTGATGATCACTGGCGGCAGAGCAGGTGATGAACGTTTGCGGAGGGCTGGCAGTTTGGGGCATCTAGGAAGCAGAGTAGGATCATTTATGGCATCCAAAGGCCTTACCTTGGTGCTGCTATGCACCCGATTATTGTAATGATTTAAAAAGGTTTCCAAACACTCTATCCATCTTGAACTCCCAGTTCTTATCCTAAACCTTGCAAAGGCTGTTTGCAAGGTTCTGATTAAACAATCCATGCCTGGCACCTTAACTACACCAGTTGTTGTGTAATTGTTTATGCCCTTTGAACTCAGCCATGCCTGCATACTCTTGGACATGAACCCACTCTCCTGGTCCCAGTACAGCATATTCACCTCATAGGGCATACTCACTTTCACATCAGCCAAACTTTTTATCAAAGTTTCAGCCTTTCAATTCACCAGGGGGGACCCCATTGCATACTTGGAATAGGTGTCATAGGTTAACAGGATATATCGGCAATTCTGATTGAAATGTACATCCTCCTTTGACACATCCATAATATCCACCTGCACACACTCCCCAGGATACCTGGCCAGTACAGGATTGCATGGATGCTTTTGCACTGAAGGCTTCAGCCTTGTATATGCATCCTGTTTTTGCAAAAACCACCTCACATCAGCCCTGCTGATCCCACTTAGACCCTCCTCCTTTGCCTGCTCGTAGAGCTGTGCAGCCCCATGGAAGGCATTGACTGAATTGGGGCTATAGTAGAGCCTCTCAAGTTGTATATCTTTTGCATTGGAGGCCACATTTGAATGTTCTGGTTGTGAAATTGAGTGATATTCTTGGCCCTCAGCCATTGCAAAATATCAAAAGGGAGTTCAGTTTTATTATGCGGCACCATCAGCATTTGCAAAAACTGACAAATGCCATAGCCTGTCCCCTGCCTCTTTAATATAACAAATCCCCAGGACGATATCTCAAATTCACCCATTGCCTCCACTTTGGCCAGCAATGCACCGCCCTCTTCTCAATAAGCAGGAGGCAGGGCTTGCAAATATTTTTTGTGTGGACTCAAACTAGGCTCTGCTTTCTTCCGTCCCCTCTTCCTCCTACCAGACCTCCCTGTGCCTCTTTGCTCACCACTCCCTCCTTCAGCTGCTTGCAGCACTGAAGCAGAGTCGCCTGTGTCTCAGCTTGCTTCAAGGGGGCCTTGTCTGCACCTGCCACATCTCCGCCTGTTGCAGGGCCTTTGTTGCCTCTGCAAGGACCCGGTAGCAGCTCTTGAGACCCTTCACTACCCCCAGCTGCAACTCGGCAGTCCCTCTGCCCTCTGAGGCACTCGTTGACTCTCTCACTGGCTCCTCCTCTGGAAAAGGAGGAAGAGGAGAGTCTCCCATTGTCTCAATATGCTGCCACTGCTCCCCGTTGCTTCAGGTTCTTCCCTCTCTCCACTGCCAGATTTCCGCTTCTTCAAATCCTTCCAACAATCTTCTGAAATTACAACCCAATGGCTATGTGTGGACATGACACGCAAATCTAGATCACCAAAGGAATATTGTTCTGCAACTTTTTCTTTTTCCAAGGCAAATCAATATCCTTATGAAGCAAATCTAGTACAAGATCTGCTTGCTTGTCCAAAAATGCCCTTTGAGTCTCGGAATGCAGAAGTGAGCCCACTTCCACTATATTGTGGAGCAAGTTCAAAATCAACTTGGTTATCTCCAATTCTTCCAACTCCTCCTTGAGCAGACTCCAAATCTCAGTCTTTGACAGACTAGGGATTTTGGAAATTTTATCCAAAACCAGGCCTTCCATGGTGCTCTTTGCTTCATATGCCCGCACCCCATCCCTTTTATACCTTTTCTACTACCCCACTTTTCTATAAAAGGACCCCTAGCAGACTCATAGCAGACTCAATCATGGCCACTTTATGCCCAAAAATCTTCATTCTCTATTCCCCAGCATTGCATTCACAACCACGAAGACAGGCCAGGGAAGAGAAGAAGCCACCTCAGCGCTCTGAGCGGATAAAAAGTTGGATGCGGGGTCCCATCCCACCTCCACCTCCACTGCCTTCACCCTCTACTCCGCCTCTGCCATTCTCTCCTCCTCCTTCCTCTCCTCCTTCCACTCCTCCTTCCTTGCCTCCACCACCTCCTCTTCCTCTCCATCCACCCTGCCCCACCCCCGTCACCAGTGAAGCTTCATCTTCTGGTGTGACCAGTGACAACCCCACCACTTCCTCTCATCTCCCTTCCACCTCCCATGACCTTACTCCATTCAATCCCCCCTCCCCCATCTTCCCCTCCCTCTACCACCACTCCCACCAGTCCCCACCCCAGAGCTCCATCCAGAATTGCCATTCACCTACAAACGGGACCTCATCTGCCCCTACACCCTAGCCGAGGCTTGTCAGTTCCCACTTGATGAGCCATACTTTGTGTGGCTCCTCTTTTGCCACCCCTTCCTCTGCACACCTCTCCTTCTCTTTTCCAACTTTGTGCCTTCCCAATCCTTCAACACCCAGTCATGCCCTCTCCTTGCCTTTATTGGCTCTGAGCATCCGCCACGCTGGGTTCCCCTCCGCAACAACTACCTGCCCTCCCACAGCTTCCTCACATTCGCATCACTCAACGACACTCTTGTCTTGCGCCCAGATGTTCCGCTCCTTGTAGGGCTAAAGATAGTGCCTGCCTCCTGGATCAGCCGGCAGAGTGGTAAACATGGCCGAACCTAAGGCTGTCATTGACGGTCAGGACATTTGCCTTGAACTGCCCAATTACGCTCTCATTGTTGGTGCAACAATGAGCAGAAACACTACTCTTTGCCTCAACTTCCTTTCCACTCCTTCCCTCTTCCATCCTTCACCCAAATGCATTCTCTTCTACTTTGATCAATACCAAGAAAAATATGAGGCGACAAAATCCCTGCTTGTTGCCAAGGATATTGAACTTTTGCTCTTTCAGGGTTTCCCTGAAGAACTTTTGCTGGATAATCTGGTGAATGATGGACAAACCATCCTTCTCATTGATGATTTCTCAGAGCAGGCTTCAAATTCCAAAGAGCTCGCTTGCATTGCCACCAATGGGCAGCACAAAAACATCAGTCTCTGGATTGTTCTCCATTCACTCTTCAACAAGTCTCCAGAGTCCAGAACCATCAACCAAAACGTTTGCTGGTTCTTTCTCCTTCCATCTTTGTGACTAGAGTCCCAACTTAGGACCTTTGGTGCTTAACTGGGCATGCAGCAGAGACTCATTTCAGCCTTCTGCTCCTGTCAGGAGGATCCTGATTTTCTCTGCTGCTACATCCTAATCAACAGTGGGCCTAGAACTCCAAACATACTCAGGATTTGCTCCCATGTCCATCACCCCACTGTCCAATACTGCTTCACCTAACAGCCCCAAAAATATATATAAGGCTTCATCATTCTCTTAAAATCTATCTCACACAATATGGGGTAAGTGCTATAGGGGTCAGTGATAAACGGGTGAAAAATGGAAAAAAATGGTATTTTTTTGTAAAATATCATTTGGCAGGGCCAATCGAATGAGTTGGAATTTTGAAAATTTGGGACTAGGGGCAATGGTAAGTGAATGAAAAGATAGGTGGTTATCACCTACCCAACATATAGGACAATGTTGACCACAAAAGGGACCAGAATGACCACAAACTTCCCACTAGTCATCAAGGGTCCAGGTGAAATGCTAGGTGAAAAGTATGGGTAGCAAAACTTTCTGAGTTTAACCTTCTCCGACCCTCATATAACTGTTTATACACCATTCCAGCAATAGTTAAGAGTACACCAGTGCCCACAGCAAGAAAATACATGAATTTTTCTATGTCATAAAAAATTGAGAAAATTTTAGTTGGGTAGGTGAAAAGGTGCAATGCAATGGAATGAAATCGGTTGGAAGCAGGCAGTAGGGCAAATGCAATGCAATGATTGAGCTGGCTGGCAGGAGGTAGGGTTAATGTAAGGCAAATGATATCCCAGAAATTCCACTTACCCCACATTGATCTCACAGCATCATAGAAGGTTGTTATGGCCTATTCCACTAAACAGGCACCTGCAGATTTTGGCTATACCAGCTCCACCACCAGCAGCAGCGGCAGCAATAAAAAGACTGTACCTAAGAAGGCCCACAAAAAGACTGCGGCCAAACTCAAGTCCAGTCCCAAATCCTTGTTGGCTAAGCCTGCTAAAAAGGCTAAGCATAAGATACCATGGAAAACATAGACCCTTTTCAGTATCACCACAGTGAAGTGAGTGATGTTGAGCCTGAGCTTAGCATCACCGTTTGCCAGGCAAAAAACCCAGGGTCTCAACGATGGTGGTATGATTACATTTGAATGGCCTCCTGATGAAAAATACTTTGTCAACCCTCACACCATACTCTTCAGAGTATGGCTAGAATTGAGGCACATAAACAACAACGTTCCCGCCAAGGATCCAGAGCACATCATTGCACTGGATCATCAAGGGGTTCACAGTCTCTTCAAATCTGTAGAGGTGAGACTGAATGACCAGTTGGTGACCAACATGACCAGGTACCCCTAAACATCAGCCCTATGTAGGGCTCTAGGAACAAGCAAAGCTGTTGGTGGCCAGGTCTGGAGTCCATTGGAGGGAAGTTGGGAGCTGGGCTACAAGACAGAGAACAAGGTGACACAGATGTACACCATGAACTCATTCAACATGCAGGCCAGCTCCATCAAGCTGGCCAAGTCCTGGGTGTACATCTTCAGGGCCAAGATTGACCTGTTCATGAGTGCCTGCCAACTCATTCCACCCAACACAAAAATCACCATCCACCTCCACCGAGCCTTTGATCACTTCTCCCTACTGGCGCCGGACAATCTTGCAGACACTAGCTTCAAGCCCTTCATCAGCCTCATGGAGATGGAGATGCAGAAGCACAAGCTCACTGAGAGCACCCACAGCCGTGCGCTCAGCCAGATCCAAGCCAACGCCAGCTTTGTCTACAACTGGTTGGAAACTCGCATGAACTCAATTCCAGTTGGAGCTCATACCTGGTGATGGTTGAACTGTCTGAATGGTGTGGCATTGCCCAACCGCCTCTACATGGCCTTTGTATCCTACGACTCCCTCTACGGGAGCCTCACCTGCATCCCTACATTCTTCACCCACATGAAGCTCAAGCAGATCAACTTCAAACTCAACAGATGCGATCTGCTAGTGCAGCCAATGCAGATGACATGTGTAGACATGGCAGAGGGTAGCCTGGACCAATGATGTTAAGCTGGGAAATTATGGCCAACTTGAAAAGATTCTGCAGATAAAATTTGCTACAGGAAAAGATAAGATTAGATAAGATACAGATATAAATTTTCAACGTTTTTCATTTTTTGCTCGTTTTTGGTCATTTTCTTGCTTATGACGCTTTTGAATGCTTTGAAACAGCTCCCTAAGGAACAAGATGATAAAATTTTCAACAAAATTTCAAAGAAAGTCTAAAAATTTTCAAAAAAAATTTTGAGCAAAAATTTTTCAAAAAAATTTTGAAAAAAATAAATTTTAAACAAAAAATTTTTAAAATTTTTTTGCAAAACTGCATTAAAAAGCCTTTCACTTAGCCATTGTACATCAAAAGATTGGACCAAAAACACGCGAAGATATCGCAGATACCCGATAACTGGAAAAGTATCTGTTTCCAGTTAGGGGAGATGCTCCTGGATAAGATTTCGCGGATAAAAAAAGTCAAAAAACGTTTCCGATACGACTAACCCGATAAGAAACAGATATATATCTTTTTTCCAGTAACATCATTGGCCTGGACTCAGCCCTGTCAAATACATCAGAGGGCTACCTCTCCCTGGTTTGTATCTTCAACCAGGTTGAAGATGAGCTGAGTCCATTGCATATCAGTTCAGCAGGCTACCTCTATGGACGCATCATGTATGGCCTAGAATTTGGCAAATGCGGCATCAAAAGCAATGGAAGTGGAGCCTTAGAAATTGAATGTCTTTTTGACTCTGCACCCATGGAAGGCATCTGCGTTCTTTTCACAGAGGCAACAAAGATTGTTTCTCTATAAAAGAAACTATTGCTGTGTCCATTTTTGACCGCGGAGCGGCCCAAAGGGCCGCTCCGCGGTCTATAGAGGTTACTGAATTTTTGTCCTCATATATGTCCGGATCTGGAAATGCTGTCCACGGGCAAATTCTCAACGGATCGGGACAAACTTTTTTTTTCCTGAAAGCTAATGCTATTTTAGGAAGATCTGGAGGGGTAGACCCGGTTTCTGAGCATTTGAAACATTACTTTTTTGAGTAGAAAGGTTTAAACGTTGCAATATACAGTTTTTGCGCTTTAGCACCTGTAGTCTTGAGAATTGCACAGACAACTTGAGTTTTTTTTGTTCACAAGTCATATATAACAATTCCAAATCTGTGCTTACTTTTGAAAATGGTCGAGAAACCACAGACTTGCCCTCTTGAGTGACAAACTTTTATGCATGACAATAGCATCAATAATTACTAGCAGCTGAACGGCTGATAATTGAACAGAACACTTGAGTTTTTTGTTCACAAGTCGTATATAACGATTCCAAATCTGTGCTTACTTTTGAAAATGGTTGAGAAACCACAGACTTGCCCTCTTGAGTGACAACCTTTCACGCATGACAATAGCATCAATAATTAGTAGCAGCTGAACGGCTGATAATTGCACAGAAGACTTGAGTTTTTTTGTTCACAAGTCGTATATAACGATTCCAAATATGTGCTTACTTTTGAAAATGGTTGAGAAACCACAGACTTGCCCTCTTGAGTGACAAACTTTCACACATGACAATAGCATCAATAATTAGTAGCAGCTGAACGGCTGATAATTGCGCAGAAGACTTGAGTTTTTTTGTTCACAAGTCGTATATAACGATTCCAAATCTGTGCTTACTTTTGAAAATTGTTGAGAAACCACAGACTTGCCCTCTTGAGTGACAAATTTTCATGCATGACAATAGCATCAATAATTAGTTGCAGCTGAACGGCTGATAATTGCACAGACGACTTGAGTTTTTTTGTTCACAAGTCGTATATAACGATTCCAAATCTGTGCTTACTTTTGAAAATTGTTGAGAAACCACAGAATTTTCCTTTTGAGATGCAATGATCACCTTCACAGCAGAATTTTTCCTTAATTTTTGGATTTTACTACATGTGGAGGTGTAAGCGCTCCGCGGTCACCTATTGCGCTTTGCGCCATATACTTGTTAAAATAAACTGAATCATGGCCTTCACGGAATGTTTAAAAACTTACAAAAGCTTTATACTATCCAAAACTTTAATGCTAATACCTATCATATTTATACTTGGTAGTCTTTTAATAATAAATCATAATTTAATAGGACTCCTTTCGTGTTTAAAAGTCCTATCCTAAGTCCCTGTCCTATCTGTCACCTCGACCACCGGCCAGCATTTGTCACCAAGTTTGTTGCTGGCAAAGATGGATGGACTCCTGCAAGCACATGTGGGGCCCAGTTATACTGGACCCAAATAAAGCCTTAAAGGCACTCTACCCCAATATTGAAAGTGTCAAAACTTCTCTCTCACAGTGCCCTTAATAGCTGTACATTATTGAAATTAAAGACGGGCATTACAGGGATTTCATTAAATAAATAACAGAATTAGATGTAATTACTATTGAAAACTATTATAACTATTGAATATATTGAAAACTGTTATAAATAAAGGCACAGTGCCTCAGGGTGCACTCTTCCCTTAAAGGCATACTATACTGTGTCATGATTGCCTGAGTAGGATTCGAACCTGCCTGTTTCACCCGGCTGCCCAACTGCTCAGACCACTACACCACAGGTGCACATAAATTAACCCCTGGTCTCCTTGGGCTTGCACGAGGCTGTGGTGAACAAGCAGGTCATCATCAACTTCATTTTGAGGCATTGTAAAGGGTTTTTGGTATAAAAACAGCACCAAATAGGTAACTTTGCATGTAGAATAGGATTATGGCGCCCGCTTACTTCTATCTGGTCTTCATGGGCTTCCACCAGGCCATGGTGAACAAGCAGGTCATCACCAACTTCGTCTTGATGCATTCTAAAGGGTTTTTGTGCCTACAAATAGCATCATATAGGTAATTTTTTACATAGCTTATGATTCTGGCACCCGTTTGCTTCTAGCTGGTCTCTATGGGCTTGCACTAGGCCATGGTGAACAAGCAGGCCATCATCAACTTCATCTCAAGGCATATTAAAGGGTTTTTGACCCTACAAATAACATCCTATGGGTAATTTGGGATGTATATTATGGTATCTGTTTTTCATGGGTTTCCACCAGGCCGTTGTGAACAAGCAGCTCATCACCAATGTCATCTTCGACTCCATGTATAGGGGCCTTGCCCCTGTATGAAGTGGAAGAAATTATTATATAGTGGGTTATACCAACCCAAAAAGTATCTCTTATCTATATTTTTCCTGCGATTGAAGTAGGGGAAATTTTTTATTCAGCTTAATTTGAATTCTATTTGCAACTGAAGTGGATACAATTTTTTCTTAGCAAGAAAATAAGTTTTATACATTAGATTGTGAACTTTGTGCACTGTAAAAATTATCGTCAGTCCAATGTCAAACTGGATTAATTAATGATAAGAGAGCACCTGGCCAAAATTCTAATACATGTATTTAAAATCTGAGCTCCCAAAAAAAAGTAAAATGTAAAAACATTTTTAAACAAGTATAATGGCGCAAAGCGCAATATGTGACCGCGAAGGACTCGGGCTGAAATTAACATTTACATGTATAAATGTTTTTCACTCAAAAGGGCAAGTCTGTGGTTTCTCAACCAATTTAACAACTAAGCACATATTTGGAACTGTTATATATAAATTGTAAACAAAATAACTTAGGTTTTTGTTCAAATCTCAAAAGTTCAGCTGCTAGAGCCAAACACGTTTTGACATCATTTGTTGAATGCATGAAAGTTCGTCACACAAAAAGGGAAGACTGTGGTTTCTTGACAATTTTCAAAAGAAAGCACAGATTTGGAACTGTTATATACAAATTGTGAACAAAAAAACTCATGTCTTCTGTTCAAATCTCGGTATCCTTCTGATTGTGTGGTTTTAAGTCCTATTTTTGATATATTACTCGGGTAACTTGAACACTGCTTATGTTACAGCATAGGAAAAAACAATGTCAATGTTCTCCCATTTAAAACGAAAAATTGGGGCTAAAAATTACACAATCAGAAGGATACCGGCCTAAAGAAATTTTATAAACCAAAAAATTGATATTTTGAGACAAGAATTTTTTCTGCCACTTTTTGCCTATGCTATAACATAGGGACAAAATGTGAAATCTTATTTTCCACCTCAAATATCTCTCGTGGTACACAGTCTACAAAGTTGTGCGTTTGTGCATATATGTAAAATTGTATGAATTTTAAGAAAATCGAGGTGCCGTTGTCGGAAAATCGAGTTTTGATATCGAAATTAAAATTTTTTCAAAATTTCGAAGAATGAAAAATCGGT
>JASANA010005290.1:0-18791 GCA_030248095.1 Ptycholaimellus sp. GST1_10
CACAGTGATATTTGAAGCACTCACAGAGGGCTGCTATTCAAATGCTGGCACATCAATATGTGCCCGTTAAAATGGAACCCAGTCGATGGTATGGCAGCATGTGAAGGATTGGCGCTGAGGGAAGAAGAGGTGGAGAATATGTTTTTGCACAAAGCTGCCTCATTGACAGAGAGCGATATGACGAGCATTGTGGGACTGGAATGTGGAGACTGGGGCAAAAGGAGGTAGTTTCTAGAGAGCATCTTAAATAAAATGATTCTATGCATAATATTGATTGTGCAAATGGGAGGATCGCATGGAGGAGGGACCGGGCCCTTGATAGGTCCCGTATAAACTGGCCGGTATTGCATTGCTGTTCCTGCAAGTTCATTCCAGAGTTTCCATCAATCGGTTCGAGGAAAGGATCGCTCTGATGAAGTCAAAAAGAAGTTCTGACCTAGGCGGAGTGGGGTGATTGAAGCGGAGAAAGCTGACCCCGCTCTGGTCCAGCTCATCCACCCGCCCGTCTGCTTCGTACACTGCAATTCTCCTAGTTTTCAAGACTCCCACTGCGGATGAGGCGGAGAATGTACGGAATCGCTCTGTGGGGCCGCCCTGTAGACTGTCCTTGGTGCTTGGAGGGAGATGTTCGCTGGACAGAGAGCGAGGCAGCAGAATGCTCCCAGCTGAGTCGCTGGCATCTCAAATGCACCAGCTCTCAGCAACCAAATTTTTATTATTTCAAAAACTTTTTTGGTATATTTGGAAACATTTTGATTTTATAAAAGCTAGCTGAAATAACATCGGTGTAAATTTCAACAAATGAAATTAGTTTATTCATAATTTACTGATTCATTCGAATAATTGACAAATCATTTCGTATAAAAGAGCGGACCAGCTTTGCGGTCGAGCATGGAGCGGACGAGGTGGCAGATGCAGAAGCAGAGCAGCATTCCCAGCGCTCCGGCCGCCGACAGACCGAAGTACATCGCAAACTGGCTCTGGTGCTCTGCAAAACAGCCTCACACATCCACCAAGGGCACCAACCCTATTTGAGAAGGCCAAGCAGCACCCTTGAGATAGTTGAAGGTGTTGATCCAGGAGCTGACGAAGCCCACGGCGTTGGGCACGCCCGGCGGGAGGCAGGTAGTGGGCGGAGGTCGCGGAGCTCCGGTTGTCAGCGGAGCCATGGAACCTCCCGCTCCATTCCCCTTCATCACCGGGGCATAGGCCGCTGCAAGAATTTGCCCATTTGAAACTGATGAGCAGGGACGAGATTTAGAGGACCGTCGTTGTTTGGCTTGGGTAGCGGGGTGGTGGTGGGGGCTGGGGTGGTGGGAGTAGTGAGTTCGGGTAGGGGAGGCTGAAAATCGACGGGGAAGAGCTCGGACATCAGCTCGTCCTCTTCCTGAGCCTCGTACTCGTAGAGGGCTTCATTCATATCCTCCTCCTTCACACTCTCCTCCTCAGCAGGAGGCAGGATAGGCAGAAGGGAGCCCAGTTCGCCTTTCAGCGCTGCTTCGTTGAATACGTTTTCGTTCACTGCAATTGGGCCTGTCTGTGTTGTCTGATAAAACTTGGCCAGAGATCGTTGAACTTACCGCACATGAAGATGAGTGTGAGGTACTTTGAGACTGCCGAAGGACAAGGGTTGCCGAACAGACTGTCCTCCACATTCAGACTGCACTCCCGCTGTGCATGGCAACGGGCCATGAGCTGTTGGAGCACATCCACGGTGCAATCTGCAAAAGGTGCCCTGGCTCTGGAGGAAGCAGAAAAGGCAGGAAATTGCCGTAATCAATAGCGGTGTTGGTGTGGCAGGCCACAGCCTGTGAATCCACAGTGCGTCCGTAGACTGCCGAGTAGATGGCCAGGCGTCGCTTGGCGTTGCACTGAAGGGCCATGGGGGAGCCTTCGCAGAAGTACTCGCTGTTGAACTCGCCTCAATGTCAGCTGCGGTTGGTGGGGTGGGGTAGAGGGGATGGAGGAGGTGGGGACTGGGTTTGCATTTGTAGGAGATGTGAAGGTACTTGGAGGTGGTGGGGCAGGGGTCCTGGCCGAAGGTTTTGGGTTTGGCGGCCACGCGGCACTTTCGCTTGTGCTCGCACTTGCCCATCACCTGGATGTCTAGGCATGATCATTTGTCCTTCTATATGCAAGCAGGAGAGATAAAAGGGACCTTAGCATTGGCGTTTGAGACGACGCAAGAGGTGTCCTCATAACGATCCTCCCACACCGGCGGCAGCTCGAGTCGAGCGCTTTTCTTCTTCTCTTTGTACCTTTTGCATTGCATTCTTTGCTTGCATTCGATCACAAATCTTTGAGCCAATATTGATTTTTTATTAAATTTTCTAAAACTCCTTTCATCTGCTCAGTTTTTTGAACGATTCTTTCCTCTTCAGCTTAGGCCAGGGGTATTCAAATGGTGCCACCAACTTGCTCTCCTTGGGCGGACAGAGTTCTGCCGATGGGACCAGGCGCCCATAAAAGGTGCTGGTGAGCTGTATCTGGGTGTGCTTGGGGCAGCTGAGCAGGGCCTTCTCGCCGGGACAGGCCTGCGCCCGCTGATTCGCCAGCGACTCCGACAGCAAAGCTGCAACCAGCCCAATGCTCCTTCTCTTGCCTCCTCTGCTTCCTGCTTTGCAAGCCCCTGGCCCCCAGAGCTGATATGCCCCATTTTGCCCCGCCACTTCTCCAGCTGTACTGCTAGGACATATGCATGCACTGGCTGTGAGGGGGTGTGTAGGCAGCATGCAGGAGCAGAAGCAGCTGCGTTACGTCCGCAGAAAACAAGTGCGTAGAGCGAGAGAGGTTGGTGAAAGTGGCTGGGAGGCAAGAGGAGAGGTGGGCCCCAGAGATCTGTCAGCGATGCGTCGTGAACAGGCGCCTCTTTTCCTGCTGATGCCCCGTGCTTGAGTTTGCGGAATTTGGCGGGCTTTTTGTCCCCAATTAGCGGGCATAGCCGGCGAAAAATTCCAAGAGCCCTATGGCGTCGAAGAAATGCGCGACACCTGAGCTGGCCAGGCCAATTGGTCGGGGCAGGGACGAGGAGAGGGTGAGAAAGTGGGCCAGCATTTGCTCCATCATGCTCCGATTTCAGTCCCTTTGCTTTCATCAGGCCCTCTTTGCTCGGGAATGCGAAGAGGCTAAGCACAAGAAGATGGGCGGGGCTTGAGGAGGCCTTTTTTCCGCCTAGGAAAAAAGGAGAGCGAGGGACTCGGAAGGGGGTGGAGTTGGAAATGCTTGGCGCAAGGCGGCGGCGTAAAATGAATGCCTGCTCGTTGGCGGCGGCACGTTGGGGGCCCCAGCCTCCATTACTCCAAACAGAGCCCGGCACGATGCCATAAAGCTTCCCCCGCAGCACCAACCTACTCTACAATAGCCTCTCGGGCCCTATGGGGACTCGCTTGTCCCAGTAGGGGGCTGAAGGGGGAGGCTGTGGCTAATCCATCCGAATGGATGAGAGGAAGTGGGTGTCCAGAGGACGAGGCTCGTTCTCTAGCAGAAGGAAGCTTTCACGGGCACCGGAAGTCTTGTGTAAGCAAAGGGGGGACCCGGCCTACAATCACTGGTCTGTAATTTACGGGGTCGCAAGCTTTTTGTCTCTGCATAGCATGTGTGTAATGAATTGGGCGCTGTTGATTTTGTAGGCTAGCTAGGAGCAGGTGGTGCAAGGAAGTCGGTTGGTCTGGGCTGAGACGTGAGGAGGCATATAGGAGGCGTTGACTGCTGTTTCCTGCCTGGTGTATGGGGGCGCATAAAAGTAGGGGCGTTCTTTGTCTAGAGTTACAAGTTGGGCTGGGCAAGAGGCCTGGCCAAGAGGGCGGATTTCCCGCGGGATATGCAAAGGGCTGGTAGCCAAAGGCCGATGCCAGGCCAAGTAATTGTAGACGAGGCCTATGAAGAGGCGCTGAGGGAGCGGCTATGCTGGCCTAAAGCAGGGGAGTAAGTAGTAGTGGCTGTGGGGGTTGGAGGGAGGGTGAGTTGGTGGTGCTTGGAGGGACAGTGGAGTTGATGAATGCCCAGTTTGTGCTGGGGAAGAGTGGTGGTGGGGGATCGATGCGGGGCGGCGGGAGTGGAGGGGGCCATGAAGCTGGTCGTCTGAATTCAATTCATCCCCCAGCCTCCCCAAGCATCGTCCGCTCATCAATTCACTGGAGGGGCGGCCAAAGAAGGGGCGCCGCCGCGGCGAAAGAAAGAGGCCGCAACCAGCTCCATTTCCGGTCCTCGCCCCCTGGCCAAGTTCGAGCCAGACAGTGGAGGAGGGGGCGCTGTCCTTGGAAGGACAGGGCTAGGGGCTCCAGATGGGCGTAATAAGCAAATTGGGGGCCGCGGGTGCTGGGCGGTGGGGGTAAAGGCTTATCCAATCAGCGGGACATGGGGCGGGAGTTTGCCTTGTTCCAAAGGCCGCCAGCGCCCGCCCTAATGGCGGCTAAGAGGAGGGGGCCTCGCGTGCTAGCCCCACTACATCAAAACCTATCCCCCGCCCCCAAGCCACACCAGCAACCACTCCCCCTGGCCACAGTTGAGGGGCCTGCATTAGGCCGCCTTTTAGCCCCCTCTATTCTACTCAGTCATTCTTATGCCCCAGCTCTCTGGGGAGCAATGGCAGCAGAGTAAGAGCAGCAGACACTGGCGGAGCAGAGGGAAAACAGACGCAGTGGCTACACTGGGCTTTGCGCTCTGTTTATGTGCGAGTAACCCGAGCAGGACGAGACACCATCTACTCCCTCCCTGTCCCTTTAGTCCCCCAGCCAGGGGAAAGGGCTATGAGCTGTGGACATGGAAGGGGGGAGGGAAGGGAGCATATAAGAGGCTGTGTGCGGGTTCCCGACGAAGCAATTGCGTGAGTCACAGGGAGCCAGATGCCCATCTATCTCCAGTACTGGAGAGAGCGCCCCCAAGGCTTCCCAGGCTCATGATATGCTCATTGAAAAGACGCATTAGTCCCGGCCCAATGACCTCACACCAATGCTCCCTCTTCCTCCTTTCTCCCTCCTTCTATACCAAATAATTCCGTCTTCAATTTCTGTTCATCACTCCATCAAATTCAAGCAGTAGACTTGAAGGTGGGGAGAAGGAGAAAGAAGGATGAGGCCATAGGCTAATTTGCGGGTGAAGGCCAGCTTGGAGGCCCCACAATTTGGCCGCCATTTCTTCGGGAGCCGTAAAAGAGCCCGTAGGGGGAGGCATATTTTACGCTTCCTCCGAGGCAGCAGTGAAATAGAGGGCTGGGCAAGCGAAAGGAAGGAGAAGCGATGCTTTTCTCCCGAGGCAGGACTTACTGAATCGCTGGATATGCGCGGCTAGGCCAGCTACTGCAGATGGGGGCACGAGGACTGTGTTTGCGCTTGTCATGGACGGAGGACAGGAACTGAAGGGAGGGCGCAACGGAAAGGCTAATTAGGGGACAAGGCTGCTGTGTGTGATTGTGGACGGTGCAAGACACAGGGCATACAGGATTAGTGGTAACCTGAAGGTGAATGCAGGTTCAGCTTTCCGGCTACAAAAGGTGTCAGAAAAGGTCAAAGAGGTCAATGTAAGTGAAAACTTGCTGATGGACTTTTTGCTCGGCCAAATGCTGTCGACTCTCATAAGCAGAAGATGAAGGGAATGAGGATGGTTGTGAAAGCTTACCAGCAATGTGGTCGCTGTGAATGCTGCGCGGGATTTTGCTGGCTAAGGACTGGGCAAGGGCGGCTGGGGCGAGAAGGAGTAGAGCCGTGATAGAGCAGACAATCGCTCCCATTTGCCTGTCCTGGGAACGGTCCCAGATGAGGCTAGATCCGATCGCCATCCCCTACAAAGCCCAATCATTCCTTCCCCTACATCGCGTCCTTCAACCGCTCGCTCATGACAATTGTAGTCGCCACTACGCATTTGAGCAGTAAGGATGGCGAAGCAGGAAGAGGAAGGAAGGGGAATGAGATAAGGGATAAAAAACGACCTGCTCATTGATGCATGCCAATTTGAAAGACTCGTAGAAGGGTAGAAAAAAGCCTGGAGCTAAGATGGGGAGCAGAAAAAACTAAACAGCTAGACGGCAAAAAGGCCTAAGGCGGAGAATTAGTTGAAGTAGGCCGGGGTTTGTCTAAGATGAGCTTGTGAGGCTGAGAGGGATGATGCTTGTCGCAGCCTGTCAGGGCTCTGACAAGGCTGACTCAGCTGTATGGGCAGGCAAAGATTCCACCTGAGTGAGGAGGCGAGTTCCTGTCAAAAGGGCCCCCCAGCGCCCGACTGAAGGGGCGGGCGAAAAATTTACTCAGCGGAAGAGGGAGGACAAGGGGGAGGGGCTGTGGGGGGTGGGGGATTTGTGTTAAAACGAGGCTGGTGGCGGGGGCTGGAAGACGAGGGAGGGCGAGAAGATAAGAAGAGGGCTGGGGCACTTTTCCGGCCCTGCCTTTCTGCTCTCTGGATGGTAGATGGGCAGGGGCCTCCTCTTCCACTCTCTGCTCTACATAAGCCCTCGTCCGGCTCTCTCTCTCTCTCTACTGCGGGCCGCCCGGAAAGGGAGCCCCTCTCGATGCCAGCGACCCCTACTGGGCTAGCCCCCTCCCAAGACCCACATTTCTTTCCACCACTCTACTCCAATACTACCCCTTGGCTCAGCACCAGGGTGTGAAAGAAGAGCGATGACCTGTTCCCTAGCGCCAGGGAATATTTATAAATAGCAGCTGGACCGTAAAGAGGGCTGAGGCGTCTCCTGAATGGCAGGGGTTTGTAAATGAGCCAGCGTAAGTGTTTGGGCTGGGGGAGGTGGCCTTTCAGAATATCGGCGCTAGCAGACTACGGGGAGGTAAAAAGGGCTCAGGCGGGCTGGAAGAGCAGGCGTAAAGTTTTGTTTAGACGAAGCAGCAAAAGCTGCGGCGGAGGTCTGGACAGCCAAGGCTTTTGGAAGAGCTGTGTGTAGAGGGTTTGTAGGCGCAGAAGGGCCGTCGTGGGTCAGCCGCGAGGGTGGCACCAACAGGCCATCGCCACTCTGTCACGAAACGGCGAAGCCTCCCGAGCTCCACAGCTCATTTATTCTCGACAACGGTTCTTGGCGCCCCCTCTCCCTCCTGGCTTTGTGTTTGCCCACCCTCGCCCCGCTTCTTCTGGCCTGCCCGGAGGCGACAAGGGGTTTCACACCTTCCAGTCGCTACACGCTCCAGGCATACCGCATCGCTTAGGCCACACTTAAACACTTAACTCTGGCCTCCTAGGTGGAGTAGGGGGTTTTCAAAAGAGCTGACTACAGGCCAAAAGCTTGCGTAGTGGTGCAAATTTATCGAAGTGCAAATCTTGAAAGTGAAGGTTGTGAAGTTGTGGCATGAGAGTGACTTTGATTCAGATGGTTCCAATAGAATCCCTTGAAACACAGATTTATAGATGCTGAGCCGAAATTTCTTTGTTTATAGCCTTTTCAGACTCCCAAATTCCCAATATTTGAACAGAAATAAGGCACAGCAAATGCATAGGTGCTGCAAACTATAAAAATATATCACAATCAGGGTTGAAGGTTAGCGATTCGCTAGACGGCGTTTGAAGAGGGGAATGGTTGGGAGAACGGCTGGGGGGATGGCTAGTGCTGTCAAAGAGGGGAAGATCGGTAGAATCTTGATGCTGGGATGGGAGAAGCAGTGGAAGAGTCACGTCATCAGTTGTATCCTCAGCCTCTGCCCCTGCGTTGGCCTCCAAAGACCGAAGTTTTGTAGCCTCCGTCGTTGCCGTATCCGGCTTCGCATCGCTTCCTTTATCTGACAAGACAGGATGTTAGGATGGCTTTTGTGAGAGGTTATAAATGAACGTGACAAAATTTTGTTTTATCTTCCTTCATAAATATATTATTGTCGACCAAAATTCCGCAAATTCACAAGTTTGATAAATTAGAGTCAGGAGATTCACAATTTTAGCTACATAAGTGTAGAGAACTTGGTTGAAGGTGAGACCTTTGACTCGGCTGAATCGTCTCTGAACAGTCTTTCTGGTTGCAGTAATGCCAAAGACGATGGCGAACTGCTCTCGAAAGGCCTGACTCATGGCCACGTAGAGCACAAAGTTTATGGCTACAATCCACCAATTAGTTTGACAGTGCCATCTTCAATGAATAATAGCCAACAGGAGTTCAGCAGCGACAGAAGGTCCAAAAAGTCCCCAGAGTACTGGTAGACGAGTATGGCCGACTCGTCGAAGATCATCCATATAACCAGAACCCCTAAAGATTGCGCCATGAATGAGTTGGGTTGAATGAGTTGGGCTGAAAGAAAATAGCCTTGCGGTATCTCGGTGATGAGGAAGACAAGCACGATGAGAATGAGCATGATGGTGGTGCGATCGGCAGAGTCGGTGGCTAGCCGGAGGCGACTGCGCCGTTTCCTGGTCGCTACCAGCGTTCGGATGAGCAGGACCATGAACACCGGGAGCAGGAAGCACGGCACCAGCTTCAGCAGCAGACCCGCTACCCAGAAGTTCGTCTTCTCCAGTTCACACGTCCACCTAAACAACCAGCCATTGGCTGGCGCATCCAATAAAGACAAGAAAGGCTCTTTTCAGAAGAGTTCAGAAGCAAAGATGGTTCCACTCGAACGAAAATCGAATTGAATGCATCGAATCGCCAGTGCAAATCGCAAATATCTGTAGATGCCTAAGATTCGGCTACCATGGCGGCGGGTGTATGCCGTAATAGGTGGCGTTTGGGTCGAAGTCTGGCTTCTCGAAGACGCAATAGGGCACCGCTTCCACCAGCTGGATCTGATTGCGCAGCATGTTGGGCGTGCAGAGCAGCAGCACCAGCGCACCCGTGCACAGCGACAGACCCAGGCCGCGCTCCCATCTGCTCCACTGGCTTGCCTGTACCTCTTCCTCTCTCCCCTTCCCCCTTCCCTCCGATCTGAGCCACCTGGGGACTCTGAACGATGAGGTAGCGGAGGGCGGCCATGAGACAGGTGAGCCAGAGCGAGGTCGCATGGGCCGCCACCGAAACATTAGCGTAGAGCCAGGTGTAGAGGATCCAGCCAAGTCGGTGCCAGCTGCCAATACCTCTGCCTCCTCCAGAGGCCAAGTAAGGAAGAAGGAAGCTGGCAAACGCAGGCTGGCAGTAGGAGACGAAGGAGTAGACGAGGAAGGAGGAGCTGGTTGCTCCGTCGCAGATGGCCACGGACAGGAGGACTACGTTCACGGCGTTCCGCATGGCCGGGCGCATCATCACTGCTATCGTTGCTGCATAGTGGAGTGATGGATGAGATTGGATGCTTGAGAGGATGGGGGTGGAACCGAGATTGGTGAGAATGCCGAAGATGCAAATGCTGGGGTTCAGGCGGTCTTTCACCTGCAGCACGCTGGTGTACAGAGGCCCAAGGGCCTCCGCGAACACCTTGTTCATCTGCACCGTTTTCAAGCTGATCAGTGGGAGTGAAAAGGGAACTGCTGAATTGGTGCCTCAATGAAGTAATCTTCACTGTGATTGCAGAGGCGAATGATGTCCGCCATCCTGGTGAACCCTGAAGTAAGTTTGTCTTGAAAGGGTGTCGGGCGAAGGTCTCCCAGAGTCAGCCAGCATGGAGTGACATTAGGAAAATTAGACGGGTGTGCTCCTAGCGGCGGGAAAAAAAGGGAAAGAAGGGAGTAAAGGGCCTTTTCTGGCTCTCCTTCTCCGCGCAATAAAAACCCCAACCCAACCTTAGGCTCCCCCTCTAGTGCATGCTGCTGAGATTCGGCAGTAAAAAGTAAGGCCGCCATTTTCCAGATTACTAGTCTGAGCTTAGCAACAGAGGCCAGTGGCATATGGCTAATTTTTAGCGGTCAATTAAGAATTTAGCCGGAGAGGTTGGTAAAAGGGACAAAAGGATGGTTGAGGGGAGTGGCAGCAGGAATAGGCTTGGGCTACAAAAGAGAAGTGAGCCCAGCAAGGCTATCAAAGATCCAGCGGGGTGAGCTTATGGCTGGGCGGGGAAGATGGACACGATGCATGTCCTATCGCTTATGCCGCCTAGCACCCCCCAAAGGCCGCCCGCTTTTACAAAGGAGGCCTCACTGATTTGTGACCATCCCGACTTCTGTCGCCTTATCAAAAGCCTAGAGCTCAGCTCAAATTTGATATTTTTTCGGTTTTTTAAGCCTCATTACTTTTCCCCCAGACGTCTATGATTGAACCCCGGCTAAAGCTTTGCGCAGACAGACAAAACAAAAAGTAAAGAAGCTTATGATTGACTTCAGCCTCTCTAAAATTCGTTAAACAAGTTTCAGAAAACAAGCTAATGGGGTGGGTTTTTTGAGAAAATCCGGAGACACATGCAGGAAATCATATGGGATAGTAAGGCCGTAAAAGTTCCAGCTCTCAATCGTTTCCATTCAATTGTCATGCCAATTCAGGTAAACATCGGGCGGAATTGCCTCAACCTCAATTCCCACAATGCCCAGTCACATTTGACCCACCCAAGCCAGCTGAAAGCCAAAATGCGGCGTTAGAATAATACAACTCTTTGGGGGAAGACTGTGGCTTCATTTTTGCCAGCATTCTTTTCCCTCGGGCTTGGAAAATAAGCTTGATTCCCTTGCCCACCCCGGAACTCCCTGTTAACTGGGCTCACAGGCTTTATATTTGAAAGCGAAAGCGAGACACCATCCATCAAAGATACATGAGGGGAGGAGCAGAGGAGGAAGCCTCTCACTTTTCATCCCAATCACTTAGCCAACCAACCGCGAAGTTAAAGCCTCGTTTTTATGCCCTAGACTGCAGACTTGGCCTGGTCAATTCAAGGCACTTTATTCTCCGCAGCGCAAAAGCTGTCGATCATTTCAAAAGATTCTTTTTTATTCGACTTTGCGCAATTTCGAGACACAATGAGATGAAAAGACGATGAAAATGAGGCGAAAAAATGGGGCTAGGCTTTGGGCGATGGGCACGTAGCTGTCTTTATGAGGCCAGGGACTGGGCAGACGGCAGCTCTTTCACAGAAGGCCGAAGGAATCCAATTTAGCTTCTTTACGACGGCTGGCTGATCATATCTACGCCCGCTTAAAGCTCCTACCAGCCACACTCACTCTCCTTCCTACCATCCTTATTCCAATAAAACTCACCTCCCTCAGCCACTCGCCTTCTTCTCCTTTTCCTTTTCAACTCCGCCTCCGCCACCCTAATTCCTCACTCCTTCTTCATATTCCTCCTTTTCAGTAGGCCGTGGTACCCCATACTGACTTTTCCGAAATTCCATTTGGATGAATAAATCAAATCGAAATCAAACTACAAACCATTCAAGCCAACTAATGAATGTACTTAGTTACTAAATACAGTAAAACTCTGTGCAATTTGTGCCTTCTGAGCAACTGAGCCAAATGCGGCCCAGGCATGGCCAATATGCATGCATGGACAGGCAAAAGAAAGGCAGTTAAAGGTGAAAAATAGAGCAGCAGGGTGAAGAAAAGGGAGCAGGGAGCTATTCTTTGAGTTTTGTTTGAAAACGAACAACAAACAAAAAACAGAAAACGACCAACGGGAACGTATGCTTTGAGTTTGGCTAAAAACAATGGTTTGAAAGCTGTCTATTCTTTCAGTTCTGCCTCTTCTTTGGGCGTTTTGTGTGTTGTTGGTTTGTATAGGCGCCCTCCAAGCCTACCCGTGCTAGTGCCTATTTTTGCGTGAGCCACTTTCTTTCCAGCACACTTTTAGCAGGCTTGCATGTTTGGTTATTCAGGATTTTATTGAAATGGAAAAGATTAGAAAAGACAGCATAAGTTTGTTTTCTGCTATATTAGGATGCTGGAAAATACTGCATTTGAAGATTATGCTGCTGCTGGAGCTGGTCTATGATAAGCGTGAGGAGCTATACTCTGGACAGCTCGGAAAGCGGCTGAGTAGCGGGCAGGTTATAACAAAAAAAATGACAAATTAAATGGGCAGGTTATAACAAATTCTTTTAACCAAAAAAAAATTGGAAAGTTTGAAATATTTAGGAAAAGTGTGCTCACAACCAAAAGTCTGGTCAAGAGCAAAAGATCAAGACAAGCCTGAGCCTGGACAGCCCCAATGGTCTTTTCTTCTAGATTTTGCCAAACAATTCCTTCATCTTAACAATTTTAGGGCCGCAGAAGCTGCTCGCGGTGATGGCGATGAGGCTGCTCCCATCCGAGCAATCGATGCTCAGCAAGTCATTGTTCAGTACTTTGCCCAGTGATGCTGTTGCTGCATTCACTAAGCGTATGCTGTACCTAATTGGCTCTTCTGAAACAGATGGGCGGAAGAAGTGATTTGGCTCTTAGTAAAAGGTTGAAGGTTTGCAGCAAAGTTTAAAAACACTACCATCCAAAGTTTCTAAGTCACAGCCTAAGCTAAACTTATGGTTTAAGCCAGAAAAAACGAACAAAAACCGAGGTAGGGCTGTTCGGTCTGTTCGTTGTTCGTTTTCCGTTTGTTGTTCGTTTTTTTGCAAAAAACGGTTAAAAAACGGTTTTTTGTTGTTTGTTTCCTGTTTTAAGCTCAAAGAATACGATCTCATGTTTGTTGTTTGTTCGTTTGTTGTTTGGGCTCTGCTCAAAGAATAGGTTCCTTTCCAAACAGTTTCCAAACCGTTTCCAAACGGTTTTATCAGCTCAAAGAATAGGTCCCAGGTGAATTGATGAAGGACAGCTGATGAATAAAGAAGGCGTTGGAGGGCTCGCGGCGGGGGCGTCGGCGGATATCGTGGAGGAAGGAAGTTGACTGGCAGGAAGAAGCCCCGAGCCTGATTCATGGCACATGGCTTTCCAGCATGCCTTCACACCACACACCTGACAAATTGCCCCTATTCCAACGCCAAGATACACCCATCTCATCCATTCCCCTTCACGCAAGTGCCGGGCCTAGCTCACATGCCCAGCTTGGCAGATTTACGCATGAATGGGTTTTTTAGGAAGACGAAGAGTTATGGGCGTTTATATTTTAACCACATTTCGTTCGTTTTCTTTGTTCAAAAGATTTATCAAAAACATTTCTTCGTTTGAAAGATTTATGATATCGCCTTTCATAAAGCTGTTCCAAGACCATAATTTCATCTGGTGTTTGGATTTTAAAATTGTTGAAGTTTTGTGCTAAGATAAAACTTAAAGTATATAATAGTTGTGTTCATAGGCTTTATATTTCTTGAAAACCAAAGAAGTTGGGAAATTTTCTAGAAAAAAAGTAAGAAATTGATTAGAATTCTAAAAAGTAAACTGTATTTGTTTCAAAAACTAAAAGTATTATCAAAAAACCAATTATCGTCTTTATTGAAACTAAAAATTTTCAAATGTTTTTTTCAATGTTTTTTTAAATTAGCATTATCACTTTTTCCATTTTTTTTGCGTTTGATGGATTTTTATTCAATAATTTTTTTAAAATATTTCTTAATCGCTAAAGGCTTCCCTAAGATATATTGAGACGCTTTGTGATTCTGGGCAGTTGCACACAACTGCAGTCGTTGCAATGCGAATCTGGGTCAGAAACAGCGTCGTAAAAGCAGCCTATATCCGCTTGAGCAGGGCGTATTTCTTTCTGTTCTGAAAGGGAAGCCGAATATCCTGCCGACAAAACCCCTACTTAAGATTCATCACTGCGAAGTTTGTTTTTCCTCTCGGTGGGAAAGGTGGATGTCCTTTATTCTCGAAGGGGCCCGAGCATCCGTCTCCCCTTGAGGGGGGCAGCTGGGGAAGGGGGCCCTGAACCGGGGCTCTAGAGCGAGGAAAGCAGGAGGGGCTGGGGGAAGTAGGGCATCATTGGCACTCCGGGCATGCCGCACATTCCCAGGGCCGCTCATCTACCCCCCGATCCTCTCTCCAGGGCTCCTCCTCCTCCTCCCCCTCTTCCCAAACTCCTTCCCTCGGCTCTCTTCCCGGCATCGATAATCGGAGGGGCTTCTTCAAAACTCTTGCTCCCCTTCGGCAGAGCCCTGACCCTTTTGCCTCTGTCTCCTTACCCGAGGCGGCTGCTGGCCCCCGCTTATATCCGCAAGCCCCCCGGCTTTAGGTCTTCTCCCCCCACGCGCTTTCTCTGGCACTACTCAAGAGCCATCCGCTTTATGAGCCTAGGCCACACTTCCCTCGCCCTCCTCCATACCCCTGCCCTGCCCATACCACTACGCTCCTTTTCCCTTGCCCTTTCCACCCGCCTTCAATCCAGAAACTCAAACATTCGCAGTCTATGATTTATCAGACTGCCAAGACCCCTGTGACAAGAAACATGTTTGGTTGCTGGTTGCTAGTTCCACTGGTATTACAATTATCCTTCTTTCAAGGTGTGGTTTTGATTTGCTCTTGTCTTTTTTTCCCGCAGTCAGAAAATGAATGCCAGGAGTCCGGGGCAACCCAGACGAGCGTCGTCTGGTGGAGTATTTGATGCTGGGCTACAACAAACTCATTCGCCCGGTGAACGAGAGCGACAGTCAGCCACTCAAAGTCAAGCTGAAAGTCGCTTTGCATTATTTTCCTTCTTCTTTCCAAGCCTTGCCATTTTTCCAGGTTCGCCTAAGTCAGCTCTTGGATGTTCATGAAAAGGTGAAAAGTGCTTTGACTCAGTTGCCGGGGAGGAAAATGAGAAGGACCTCAGATGCAAGTGATGACAACGTCGGTGTGGCTGAAGCAGGAATGGAAAGACGTCAATTTTGTGTTTTCAACACTTGCAATTCTTGAATTCGAAGAAACATTGGTCAGTTTTAAGTTGGAACCCAGAGGATTTCGGAGGCGTGACCACCATTCATCTGCCTGCGGATTATATTTGGACTCCTGGTTATCCTTGGACATAGTTAAAAAGTTTGTTGATGAATCTATTTTGCAGATATCGTCCTTTATAACAATGCAGGCAGCCTATTTTTTACTTTGCTTCCAAACTTTCCCTAAAAGGGAAATTTGCCAGATGGCAACTATCAGGTGACCATTATGACCAAGGCCTTAGTAACGTTTAATGGGACTGTTCAATGGACACCTCCAGCCATTTACAAAAGGTAAGCTCAAACATATGTGCATCAAAGCCTATCCTCATTATTTTCTTCAATTTCAGTATGTGTGAAATTAACGTCCGTTGGTTTCCATTCGACGGTAATTTTAAACATTTTTAGCCGTTTGGGATGAAAACTAAATTGAAGAGCAGCACTGTGAGCTGAAACTGGGCTCTTGGACCTACGCTGGTAACGAAGTGGATCTCATCCATTTCGACTCTGAGAAATCCATCAAGTGGCCAGGCTCATTCTTCTCCTTTCCCCCTGCCAGACAAGCAACAGTTGCAGCACCATGAAGCGTGGGCAAAATGTGTCCCTGGTGGTGGAAGGCGTTGATATCAGCCAATTCTATCCCTCCGTAGAATGGGATATTATGGCCATTCCCTCGGAACGTGAGAAGCCTAACTGCTGTCAAATTTTTAACTACGCTCATATTTGAAGGCCATGAGGTGCGATTTCCCAACCTTTTGGCGCCATACATCGATATCACCTTCTCAATCAATCTCCGGCGAAAAACTCTTTTTTATACCGTCAACCTAATTATTCCGAGGTCCCTTCTGCAATCCTCTTTTGGACGTGCTGACATCGATGATGTTCGACGATTGAAGTGTGGGAATCTCGCTGCTGACAGTTATGGTCTTTTACCTACCCTCTGACTCGGGTGAGAAGGTGGTGCTGTGCATCAGCATCCTCATCAGCCTCACCTGGTTCTTCCTCCTCCTCGTCGAAATCATCCCATCCACCAGGTCCTGCCACCGTCTCCTTCCACTTCTCCCTCACCTTCCCAGCTCATTTCCAGCCTGGTCATGCCACTCATCGGCCTGTACCTCCTATTCACCATGGTGATAGTGACACTGAGCATCGCGGTGACTGTCATCACCCTGAACGTCCACTACCGCGCTCCGGACACCCACCGCCTGCCCAAGTGGGCCAAGACCGTCTTCGTGCACTGGCTCCCCGGCATCCTTCGCATGCGTCGACCCAAGGACCAGAAGCCGCCAAAAGCCAGACCCGTTAGCGCCCCTCCTACCAACTTTTATTCTAAGTTCACTTGCAAATCAACTGTCAATTGGTCAGAGCTGAATCACAGAGAAGGAAAAGATCAATAAAATCATATTCATAAAGCTGGCTCCTCATAATTGGTGTAATTAGTCAGACACTCCTTCAGGCGGTTTAGCAGGTAAGAGCAATTGCTAAAAACTCCTATCTCAAGTTCCTGAACAAGTGTCTGGCCCTTTTGCCCCAGCAGCTGATGACAGTGACAAAAGCAGGGCTCTGGAAATCGAGAGCGTCGCGGGGCCGGCGTGGCTCGTCCACTACCGCTGCTGCCGCTTAGCGTCCCGAAGCACCTGCAGAAGTTCATCGGTGAGAACGAGAACGTCCTCCCGCTCCCGCCCAGCCCCGCCAAGCAGCGCCAGCTTATGTACCCCCAGGCCCTTCCTTCTTAGGACGAGCTAGGAGGGTAAATGGTCTACATCTACAGGCGTCAGAGTCTGGCAGCCCAGCGACGAACCAGCAGCAGTCCGGGTTGGAAGGATATTCCTGATGAGGATGCTACATCCATGGGCTCTGAGGACGCCACGCTGATTGCCGAGCATTTTCAACGGCAGACCCACGATGTCAAGGTTGCTTAGTTCAGTTGATGTCAATCGTGGCCTTTTCTGTTACCTTTCTACTTCTAGATGCGGGAAGATTGGCGCTACATTGCCTCAGTCTTGGATCGTCTTTTTCTAGGTTTTGTTTTCTCGAATGCAACTCCTGCTAACTAATTCGAAGGCGGAAAAAATCCAGTGATATTTTGCCTGGTGTGTTTCATGGGCACCTGCGGAATCATTCTTCGAGCTCCAGTTATCTACGATACTCGAACCCCAATTCGCTAACTGTACCAGCGTATATTGCCTGATATGTTTCTTGAAACCGGTGACTCTAGCTTAAAATGGTGCAAAAAAGACAAAATGAAATTAAGGCAAAAATAAATAAAATACAAAAAAATTTGCCCTTGCCCAAAACATTAGCCCATCAATTTTCATATTTAAATTTCAAGTAGCACTTGTAGCCATTCTTTACTTTCCTGTCATCATCTCTAAAAATCATGAATGGAATGCTTCGCATTGGAATACATTTTAATGGCCAACATGTGTCACACTCTCACTTACAGTCATCGTTGGCGAAATTATTGACATTGGGACGCATGATTCATAGTTGCAGACTTTCCGCTTATGCAGCGGTGCCTATACCTTTTTTAAAATTAATAGCATGAGATAATGCCTTGCCTAAATGAGTGGTACAGAAACAAAAGCGAATTAACACCCGCGAATGTACAATGTTGCCTTTTTGCAAAGCAAAAAGCCGCTTGCCGCGGAGAGAGGCCAGAGCAGCAGATTGTGAATAGAGACCCCCAAAATATGGGGGTCAAAGGCCGATCCCAGAGACAGTGCAATACTGGGCCAACCCGTGGCAGAAGGGAAGCAAGCCTCCACATTCCGTCTGTTCACAAAAATCAGATAATCTCACTGTCCCCAATAGGGGATGTATCAGAGATTAAGCTGATAAGAACAGATACTACACTAGTGTTCAAGAAGAGTTTCGCAGAGCTGCTCTCATAGCGATGCGAAGACGAAGAGGAAAGATCGGCGATCACAAATGGATTTCCCTTTTGATGGAAAGATCGGCGATCACAAATGTGAGAGTGTCCTCTAGGCCCTGGAAAGCTACACTCCGCGACAGGGCAAAGAGGCAGATGCAGAGGCGGATGAGTTCGCCCATGCCGAGGCCGTCATGGACAAGCTGCGGCAGGAGAATCCCCACAATTCCTAGATTCCATGCTGCCAGCGACTACGGTTCTTGGAAGTGGATGGCAACTGGCAATTGCAGGGAAACATCTCCAAGGCTCAGTGGAAGGCAGCCTGCTACTATACTACGTCGTCTGCATGTTTCGCAAAGTCTCAGAATCTAACTGACCTGTTGACTTTTTTGTTCGGAAAACCTCAGTTCAGCCCAAGCCCAACGCCAATAATTGCACAGCTTACTGTTTTTAGCAGTATACAAACTATTCCTCTCAAAAGGTGAACTCAACGCGCGTGTGAATGAACTAGTAATTACAACAATTCTTTGTTAATTGCAGTGAGCTTATTGTTTATTACAATTGGTAGACTTAATTGTTTCAAAACCTTAAATTTGTCTGATTTAATGCAAACAACAGCACAAAGATCCCCCGCTGAGTTGGATGAGTTACAAAATTAAACCATATCATGTGCACACAAGCAGAAGTGCGAAGACCCCTGGTGAGATGGGCGAGATACAAGATTAAACCTTATCTTGCGCACACAATCAGTAGGGCTGCCTATAAAAGGGGATTGGATCGAGCCATTTTTCAGTCCCCAAATCCCTTCTTTCATAAGCCCAACCCCTGGCCATTCGGACACAATATGTCTGGCTACCCTTCGACGTAAGCCGCCTCCTTCTCTCTCCAGGCTTCCTCTTCATCTTGCTCTCATCACATGGACATGAGCAGATGATGAGGAAGCATGGGGAGTGGAGATTGGCGCAACCTCATCGACCTCACCCCATCCCACAGTGACTTTAGCCTTCGGGCAAAGCCTCTGGTGTGAACGAGGCCCCTGGCCTGGCGCGACCAGACACTGTCCTCCCAATTAATTGTTCACAGCTCAGCTTGCAACTGGCTGTTTCCCACCTTCCTACCCACAATCCCTGACCCACCTCAATGTCATCCTGAATCCCTATCGCTGCTCAAGAACTTCAACTCCATCGCCGCCAGCAACCCTGGCCCCAGTGCGACGGGGCCTTTTGAGATTGGCCGGCACTGGGGAACATGTGGTGTGCTTGGTGTCCAGAGCCGCTCAAGCATCTGCCCAAACATCTCCTGCT
>JASANA010005291.1:0-11820 GCA_030248095.1 Ptycholaimellus sp. GST1_10
GGTTTTAGACAACATCCAAGGAGCAAAATCTGTTTTAGCTTCCACTAAGCTGCAAATTGACACTCTTTGCCAATTTTTAAAATCTGGAAGCAATTTTAGCCTGAAAGAGTGACGCCTGTGTTGCACTGTCATGATGAGTTGCTTTTGTGGCAGTTGCCTTTGATGTTATTCTATATTTTCACAGTTTTTCCGCTCTATCATGGAATATGTCGTCAATTACTGACCACCGTCACCTTGAACTGCCATAAAATCAAAGACACTAATTTGTCGTAGAACATTAAAGCAGAGGTTTGGAAGCAAAGCAAGGCAGCCAAAGCAGATCAGGAAACATTGACAAAGGCGGAGACATAGCGATAGCCTCCGCACATGCTGCTCCGATCCCCGCCGCAGGAGCTGGAGCAGAGCGCGTCACTCCGCTTCAGCGAGCACACCAGATCTGTGCTGGAGCCGCAGAAGCAGGTGTTGCCTTGGAATGTTCCTGCAGCACTCCCTTTTCTCCAAGAAGCTACAACTGTTCCACTCTAGCATCTCTCAAGTCCCTTTTGCAAAAGAAAACTTGCAAAAGCTTGCAAGCTTGCAAAAGGGACTTGAGAGATGCTAGAGTGAAATATTTGTAGCTGATGGAGGCTGATGGGAATGAGATGAGAACCGGCAGCATTGAATCCCAGCCGCTCGCACTCGGCCTGACAGCGCTCGTTGGTCAGGCGCCAACGATCGCGGCGGATGGCCAGGCGGGAGAGCAGTCGCCCGCCAGTGTCATAGAAGCAGCCCTTCTGCAATGTCCCATCCACTTTCACCCTCTCTCTTCTTGCCCACAGGGCCCGCCAACCTTGACCCAGCCGGTCTTGGGGGCAGCGTCCGTCTTCCTATAGGCCAGGATGGTGATGGAGCTCCCGCACATCTCATCCGGGGCCCCTACAACAACCTTCTTCCACTCCAGGCAGGTGTGAGAGAAGAGGGAGCAGACCGGTGCAGGGAGTATCGCAGCCGTCCCTTGGCCTCCGCCGTTGGGCGCACTCCAGGTCGGAGGCCTCGCCGCAGTAGCACTCCCGCCCGTCCTTCGTGCCCGCGATGCTGTAGCCCTGCTGCTCGCACTCTGAGCGGCACTTGGCGTCCGTCATGCTCTGCAAGCAGAGGATGGAGGGCTATATGGGAGGGGCTGGGGATGGGGGTGGAGACTGACACGATCGTTCTGGAGGGCGAGGAGGGGGAGGACGCGGTTGCGGCCTTCATCGAAGCAGCCTTCCAGCTTCCAGCCGTCCTCCAGCACACGGCTTCGATTGCGCCGGCCAGGGAAGCCTCGCACTCCACCACCGACTCCGATCACCTGACCCAGGTCCCCGCCACCTTCAAGCAGGCAGAGGCTGCTCTATGGATGGGGAAGGGTTTTGGAGGGGAACCTTTGCCGACCAGTTCGTTGAGAGTGCCCAGTTTGTCCGATATCTGCTCCGCCTCCTCGTTCAACTGAGATGGGGATCAGATTCCTGTTCTCCATCCAATTTCAAATTTCAATTTCAAACCTCAACGATGTCCTCCAGGCCATCAATGAGATCCTCTGACATGCTTATCCTGCAACGCATTGGCCTCAGCAATTACAATCACCCTCAGGAAATGATAGCTGCCTCAGTTCCGAGAGCTCCCGTTCCACCTTGCTGAGGCGCGACTCCAGGCCTTGGATGGCTCGGTCCTGCATGGTGGCATCGAACTGGAGGCCCACATCATCATTCATCCTCTGCAGAAGCCATACAGCTCTTCCAAGCTAGTCAGCCAGTGAAGCACAACCCTGTTCCAGCCGCGCAGAAGGTCCGAATGCGGCCTGGACTGGCGCTCCGGAGTTCCTCTCTCCCCCTCCTCCTTGGTGTAGTCCTCCAGCCAGTCTATGCGACTGGCCTGGAGTTGGAGAGCCCGCTCCTGCTCCGAGACTCCCTGGGCTGATCCAATCCCCATCTTCTTATCTCAGCCCTCCAGCCTACTACAGCCCTTACCCAGATCAGTGGCAGTGCCCTGCAGGCGCTTCAGAGTCCGCTCATTGGCTCCGGCCCTTTGCTCTGCGATAGAGGCTGGGGTTAAAGGTCTAGTCAGGATTTGTCGGAAACTGACCCTGCTCCTCTTTCCAGTCTTCCAGGTAGGCCAGGCGCTTTTCCAGGTCCCGCATGCTGACGCTGGAGGAGGGCGGAAGGAGGCAGGAGAGGAGGAGGAGGCGTAGCATACTGCGTGGAGGTAGTAATGGTGCAGCGGTGGGTTTGAGTCGGTGAGTGTGCGACGGCGAACGCTGCTACAGGTCCGCCGCCTACGCATGGCCCTCCCCGCCCGTGTATGTATGCCGCCGTCCCTTTCTGTACATGCCCCAATGTCCCATGTTCGCGGAATCGTTCGGAGGACCACTGCCTTCTGTGTTTTGTTTTCTAGTTTTTGGTGCTTTGATATGTTTGGCGGCTTTTATCGCACTGCATTTCATCGAAGCAAAGGCTTGGCTGCCATTCTCATTTGTACCTCACCAAGCAAGCTCAATAAAGCCAGCTAAAGCTCACCATGAAACCGCCTTCCAGAAGCAACTAATAGCCCCAAATACCCTGTTTTCACGCAATCATAACATCGCAGAAAGAGCTGCTACTGGCCCAGCGTACTTGAAGCAGGATAACTAAAGATTCTCAAGGAGCAATTGGACGCGGACCCTAGCCAATGACCCTAGCCCTGGACAAGAGGGCGGATCTGGAACGGGCGCTCTGGGACATGCTCCGAGTACGCGATGCGGTCTGGCGACGGAACATCGTCGGCGGCGGCGGTCGTGCTGGCCTTTCCACTTCCTCCACCTCCTCCGACTCAAACAGGTCCTATATAGAACAAAGTACCTCCCTTTGATCTAGGGGGAGGATGGAAAAGGCAAGGCCACCAGCTGAGGCCGCCGGCGCAATCTGTCCTCTTTCGAGGTCTTCTGAGTGAGGTACTCCTTCAGTGTGTCCATCTCCGCCAGGACTCTGGTCTTGGTGTCCCTGAGGTGCTCCAGGTCCTCCTCCACCTCCTCCACCCGCTGCTCCATCTCCTCTGCACCCTTTGATGAAGTGGTGAAGCCCCCATGCTTCATCGGGATGAGAGGAAGTGGAACTCTCCGTGAGCAAACCGCAAATCGATTCCACCCACTTCATCGAGTGGGACTGAAATACAGCACCACCTCTGCACCACTTCCCGAACTCTCTCCCTTCCCCTAGGGTAAAGTGATACGGATGCGCTGCTGGCGCGCCTTAGCGATGATGTGTCCGAAACCGACGGTGGAGCCGGGGCTGAGGCGGGACTCCAGGCGGTCCAGACGCTCCTGCAGCTCCGTCAGGAACTCCGCATTCACGGCTTCCAAATCGGCTGAAGTGGTCAACAAGGCTGCTTTCTTGGACTGCTGCCTCTGGCCAACCTCGTTCCTGCAGCACTTGGCGGAGGCCTTCGATCTCCTTGGACAGCTCCCTGTTCCGTATCCGCATCTCGTATTCTGCCATGTAGTAGAGCTGTTGATATCACAGACTGGGAGCAGGCTGGGGAACCTTTGCTCAAACGCCAGCGCTCCAGTGCGGAGAGTTTTCCAGCCATTTCCCGCAGCCTTTCTTGTTTTGTAGCTTGGACAATATTTGTGGTCAAGCACAGGAGCCAGAAAAAGCCCAGTCCACTCCAGCCCAACCTGATCATGTCGGCTGCAATGAAGCGTACCAAATAAGGTAATTGCGAAGAAGTGCGCGGGGTCCTGGGATAGTGACGATCAACAGAAACTTCGAGTAGGCAGCTCGTCAAACTCCCGGGTACAAGGAACTGGCAGGATAACGAAGTGTTGCCGGGTGTCTTTAGAAGTTGGGGTTGTAGGAGACGTAGGTCTGCACGCAGGATGGGGGAAGCGGCACTTTGAGTGCAGGCCTATGTGCCTGGTGCATAGGAGATGCCAATTTTCTGGACACCCAGTCCTTGCTCACCTCTTCACCGCCTTTCTCCCACCACCCACTAAATTCTTCAATGCCAAGCACTTTTTGCGGTTCTCTGTTTTATGACGGAAACTAGTTTTGAGTCATGGTAAAATTGGGCGAGCAGAAATTTATGGTAGGCGTGAGCCTTGAAATAGTAATGAGCAAGCACAAAAGCATTGCGCGTAGCCACTGGTTACACACAGACACTGTCCCAAAAAGGTAAAAACAAAATTTTGAAGCAGACACCTGTCTTAGGCATTATACGAGAAATGGGAAAAAATGACGATGGCCAAAAGAAGGTTGTTTTACTATCACCTTCAACCTTTATTTAGCTGGCTTTTGCTGCAGGGCAACAAGAGCAAACGACAAGTCGATGAAAAGTGAGATAAAATTAAATGATAGGGTTTTCCTTTTCACAGACTGAAACTTGTGCAGCTACAAGGGCAACGTGTTCACTCTGTTCCGGAACGGAGACGTGAACATGTCAGTGCAGATTGGCTACAGCAAGAGTGCCTACCGCTCCTGGGATGCCTTCATTGCTGAGGCAAGACAACCTACAAGCATCATTCACCATTTGAGTCACTATTAGATTACAGGTGGAACGACGTATTCCCGACAGAACGTCACGGTTGGCCTTTCATAGCCATCATTTTCTGCCCAACCAAAGTCATCTGGGCCTATTTATCAAAAGCTGTTTTTAAGTTTCATTCCATCTAGACCAGTCCATTGTTTGAGATGGGGCCACGCAGGGCGAGGCGTTCGGCGTCTGTTCACAGTGGACGGGGCCAAGATCACAACTGTGGAACAGCTGGATGAGCTGGAGCCCAAAAGTGTCCTCATCGTTAGCGGCCCAGAGCCATTTGAGGTTCTCATCTTCCTCATTTCACTCATCCCCCCTTCAATGCACTCCATCCAGAGCCTGGAGTACGATGAATACGCTAAGCCACTAGAGCGGGAGGATCCAAAGGAACCCCCGAAAGAGACCAATTATCGGTGATTTGGGATTCAGCAAAGAAGCTCTCAGTGAGTTTGAGCTTGAGAGAAGAAAACAAGCAGCGCTACGGGGAAAAGGATCGCCAGAAGGATGAGAAGCTGGCCAATCGTGCCAGCCAAGGCCAGGATGTGCGCCGAATTACAATCTACAAAAACGGCGATGACGATTTCATGTGTTTTACAAGCTTGTTCACGCAAAGGCTCATCAGCAAAAGGCTGTTTTGCAGACCTAAAACGTATATGCTGCGAATCAAGCAGACACCGACCTGGGAGACATTTTGTGCGGATATAGATCGTCTTGCACCAACGCTAAACGGTGCTAAACTCACCACTTTCTACAGCCTCGACGGGAAAGATGTTGCCCCTAATCTTGAAATCAACTGTCCCCCAGCATTTTCTTCTCTTTGAGACCTATACGAGCTTGGATCAAATCGAGAATGGCGGTAAGTATGTGGTCGGAGATGATGAATTTATTGAAGTGGAGGGTGGGTTCGAGTTTCTTCTGATCTGACTGAACCATCAATGCTTGAGTCAATTTGTTTAAGGTACGAGGAGGAAAACGAGGATGATGGGGACGACAATGCGGACACAGGTTCCAAAAATAAGCGCCAAAACAACAAAAAGGTTTCCGCCACAAATCAACGCTAATTTTAAATCACTTTCCTGCAGAGCGATAATAAACGCAAGGGTGGTGGGAGAAACGAAGTGAAAGATACAGAAGATTACGAAGACAAGTAGGAGGCCGAAAATTGCGGTGACAAAAGTGAAATAAAGTTGGTGTTGAGTTTGTGGAACGAGGAGGAGGTGCAAGAGCGAGATCGGGAGATGCTGGACCGCTACTACGAATCGCGAAACAATGGCAAACGGGCCAAGGACGAACGCATCCACAATCGACCCAACCTCGACCCCAACGCAGCTCTCTACTTCTAGTCCTTTCTTCTCCCCCTAGTTCAATTGCTGTTCCCTACATCTCTTGCTGTCCAGCTGCTTTCGCAACGGTCACGGAGAGCAATCACGTCGCGTCAACGCGACCGTGAAGCAGCTGAATCGAGGCATGAACTGGGTTAAGCCTCTATCATACCACCTAGCTTCAGCAAGTAGAGTGGAAAATATATCCAGCAAGTTTGACAAAATCTGTTAAATTTGCTGGATATATTTTCCACTCCATTTGACTAGTTGATGGGAGCGCTATGAGTTGAGGTGCTGGAAAAGGCGGCAGCCTTGTACGGCTTGAACCCCAAGAAGCTCTGCACGCCCGAGGGACAGACGGTGCGGCGGACGGAGGAGATCGCCCATCGCGGCGCCTACGTCCTGGTCCCACTGGGCGAGAAGTTCCACGACGCCTGGTACTTCCTGCCCGACGATGCCCGTGGCCAGGGGTCTCATTTTCTGCCCCAGCAGCTCCCTTCTGTCGCCCTGAAAAGCTCTGTTTGGAGGGAGGAGGGAGAGGCTGGGGATAATGGAGGAGGCTCCAACCGTCGCTCCGGAAGCCGGGACAGCTATGAGTAGATTGTTCTGTCCAAATCCCCCCTCAGAGGGCAGAGAAGCTGGAAAGTAGCGGACGGAGGCGCAGTCGACAGGACTCCCGTACTGAAAGCGACCAGGCTGACTCAAGGTCCTCTGCCCATCAAATGCACGGTTCCTGTTCCAATGATGAAAGTGTTGAAAGGAGGAACAGCCCTCGCGGGGGTGCAGAGGACTATGCACGGCTCATTCGCCAGCTGGAAGGTCGCGTCTCCAGACTGGAGTCCCAGGGGTCTCCCATTCCTTTCGGCTGGGCAACTAAGGAAGGAGCCGAGGTTGGAGGAGCAGCAGCAGAGGCGGAGGACGAAATGCACAATCTTCCAGTAGGCGCTCCGCTAGCCCAAGCACGGCTCGGACTGGAAACACAGGCCAAAGGTTCCTACAGCTTCGAAAGAGGCCCAGAAAGTCACAGTACATTTCACGTATGATATGACATTATTTGACTGCAAAGGGCGAACAAAAGAACTATGCCCAAAAAAGGCTTTGTGCGGACTCAAAGTCTAGCGTTAATATTTAACCAAAGCAGATAAATCTATGTTTGTTGCGGATTACTTTAAAATGAAGCTTCCCAAGTGCTTTTTCAATCACTTGGATGCAAGATGAGGGTAAATATAGAGCCAAAAGACAAGTGGTTGGGTGTTTACAGGCGGAGCAATGCCTCGGCTCCGAACCGATTGACACCCGGCTATGCCTCTGGAGGCAGCAGCAATGTCTTTCCCTGATTCTCTTCCCCTCCCTCTCTACCATGACTGATTCTGTAGGGCAGTGGAGGGCGAAGCGGAGGCTATCGGGCCCAGTCGGCCAGGACTGAGACGCGAGGCGCTCGCTCCGTCCCCGACACACGCTCCACTAAAACTGAGGCTCCTATTTTCATCCCCTCAATCCCCATCTGGAGCCTGTAGGGCCCAGCAACTTGCTGTGTCTTTCAGAGTCGCAACTCCAGCTTCTACGCCACTCGCCGCCGCTAAAGAGTCTCGTGATTAGTCTTGCAATGCGTGAACACTCCCAGACATTGCTTCAGCTTGTATCGGACTTTTTTGATGATTGATGGCCGGAGGAAATGAAGAGAAATGGGCACAAAGAGAGCAAAGATTGTAAAGAGATCACCGATGACATGCATTTTAGGAGGGGAAGAAGGAAAGAAGTAGGGGAATGCATGAGCTGGACTGGCCCTTGGGGATGGGGCTGTTGGTTTGGAGGCTGGAATGGAGGAGGTCTTCCTTTCCCGGAAAGCCTCACGGCTGAGTGGAAATGCGATGGAAATTGGATTGCCAGCCAGGGACGCCAATGATCCTCCCCCTCCTTTTCTCCACCCTCCCACTTCACTCCTTCATAAAGCCTCCAGGCCCTACTCCACTCAAGCGCGGCAGGACAGCTTCTGCCCTTTTAAGAAAGCGCATTTAGCGCTGCTTTTGTTGCCCTGTCAAGAGGCTGCTTTTGGAAGTCTCTGTGCCCAGTTTTGCGCGCAGCCGCTTTCAATCCGTAGCTTAGCGACTCCGAAAATGAGCAGGACCACACAGAAGTGGCGGCGGAATCGCTTGCTGGGCCTACTTTTTCCGCCTCCCTCGAGCCTCCTCGCCCACCAGCCCGACAGCCTACCGCCGTTTATTCACCCTCTCAAACCCTACTTTCCCCGAGACTTCTGAGGCTGGGAGTCGGTGATGGTGGCAAAAGATGGTGGGAGGAGGGGAGGGCCTTGTGGAGGAAGATGGAAGGCTGCTAGGCAAAAAGGCGTCAGGGGGGACAGGAGGCTATGAAGGGAGGCTTTTTGGGGCAAGGGGGAGTGGAGGAATGTGATTTGGTCGCAGTGTCTGGCCCCCCTTTTTTCGCCCACCCTCCCTTTGGCCGGATTAAATGGAGCCGGGGCTGGCCATTTCCCTTCACTCGCTTGGCCTAGGCGACTAAGTGCTAGGTTCCTAGCTAGCTTCTGCTCCCATGGCCACCGCCTTGAGTGACGGCAGGTATGTCTGGCCATGTTTTCATGTCTGAGCAGGCTTTCTTTGAGAAGGACTCTCTAAAATACCTTTTAAGGTCACAATCCCTGATTTTATTAAAAAAGGCTATTTGACAGGAAAGCACGATTGATCCAGCGGCGTTTGAGCGTAGCTCAGTTCGACGCGTGGAAGGCACGGGTGGCCAAAAGCCAGTCTTCTATCGCTCCTCCGCTCAACCTCCTCCAGCCGCCCGACAATCAAATTTACCCTGAAAAGAAGCTGGTAATGAAAAGGCCTGCTTTTTCTGCCGCGGCAGATGAAGGCCTACAAAATACTAATTAGGTCCGGATGACAGAAGTCCCCGTCCCTTCTCGGAGCTCCAATTCCGGGCCACAAACCTTGCCTCTGCCTCTTTTTCCCAGCCACCTCATTTCCTTCCCCTTCTCATCCATCTCAAAGCCTCCGTCGGCTTCTCAGAAAGCCAGCTAGTAAGGGAGAGCGGGAATGAGAGTGGGGCCTGCCAGCAACAATTAGCCTCGAAAGCGGGGGCGGCACATTTGGGCGCTCCTGGTAGGGCCAGGCCCTCTCTGCACGCTGGACTCCCAGGAGAAATAAGGCCTCCTCACTGCCAGCCCCAGCCAGCAAGTTATTGCGCCTCAAACCATGGACCTGCTGCAGAGTCTGGGCCTGGTGGCGGAGGGTCGGGAGACGTCGAGGAGCATGGTGCTGGCGGCCATGGAGCTGGGCGCCAGTCCCATACGCCGCAAGGAGCGGGAGGCCTTGCTCAGTCGCATCAGTCGTCGCTTCATCCACATGCGCTGCACGGATGCGTGAGCTGTCCTTTCTGTTTATCTGGTCTGTCGGGCAGGGGGATGATTGGGGAGCAATTGGCGTCTGCTTCCGCAGTAGACGGATTAGTAAGGCACTGGGGAGGGATGTGGATGTGGGGCTTGGAGTGGGAGTGGCGGCAAAGCAAGCGGCCGAGCAGAAGGCCTACTAGAGGCTCGCTGCAGAGGCGAGGGATTAACTTCCCTGACTGGTAGCAGAGCTTTTGAATGATTGATGATGCTCTGCTGAAGGAGGAAGAAAAGGAGGAAGAAAAGGGGCTGCAGGGCGGTGATAACGTTCTGCTTCGTGTGCGGCTTCACGGCGATCTTCATGCAGACGCTGAGTTTGGGCACTGAGCGATGGCTGCTCACCATCGAACCTCGGCCCATCAACCTCACCGATCGACAAGGCCACCAAAGGGTTATTTCACCCTCTTCCCATTCAGTTATCTTGCCCCCACAGGCCAATAGCAAGCATAAAAATGGGCGCGAAGTCAAATAATCAGCATAAATTAGTGTAATTGGGTGCCCCGGGAGCAGGCCTTGAAAGCGATGCGGCGTGGGGAGGCAGCAGCCGAGGTAGCTCCTCCTCCCCGTCTTTGGGTTCAGCATTACTATAGGGTTATCCGATCTCCTATCCTCCTGCTTCTCGGGACACGCCCAGCACCTTGCCTCGGCCTCATGCACCCTAACACTGCCTTCTTCTCCCAGCGCCCTCCCTCCAAAAGGCCAGAGTCTGCTAATTGCAGGAAGTACGCTTCGTGTACAACAGCGGCTACTGGCGCGTCTGTCGCACCCGCTTCATCCCCTTCAACGAGAGCATCTCCGACGACGACGCCGTCATCTTTGCCGGTTCCCCCTCCACATTCCTCCCTCCCCCCCCCCTCCTTCAAACATGCATCCCTTCCTGCAGCCTGGCCGCAGTTCCAGCGCATCTGCCTGCCCAACACCTTCTTCCGCGAGAACCTGGAGCTGGGCAAGCTCAGCGGCGTCACTGCCGCCATCCTCAGTACCAAAGCAACTCATGCAGTCCTTTTAAGGAGTGAGGCACTCTTGAGGCCGTGTCCAAGTCTCCTCCATCATTCACCTGCTGAGTCTGCTGGGCACGATCAGTGCCACTCTGCTCTCAGTCATGGGCTACTTCAAGCGGGACCAGCGGACCCTCTACTCCGGCATCCTTTACATATCCGCCGGTTGCACATCCAATGCCTCCTCATCTCACTCTTTCTAAAGAACAGGGTTTGAAGGTCTGACGATCGCGGTGGCAGTGATGCAGTTCATCTGCGTAGTGGATGACGAGATGGCGCCGCGTATGAAGCCCAATGCGCAGGGCGAGCCCTCCAAATTCGCCTTCAGCTACGGTCCTCTTTCTCTTCCTCCATCCTCCATCCCTTCAGCCACCTGACATCCATTCCAGGCTACTCCTTCCTGGGCGGCGCACTGTCCTTCATGGTGATCCAGATCTGCGCAGTGTGCCAGCTGGTGCTCTACTTCCGCCGCTACCCGGGCATGGAGGGCAAGCTGGTCATCGTCCCCGGCCTCAAGGAGAAGATACGCCGCGCCAAGATGGACCGGGAACTGGGCATGCTCCCGCCACCGACGCCCAAAAAGGTTCACAAACCCTTTCTATACTTCCAGCCTTCATTTAGCCGTGCAGCAGCCAGCCATTCTAGCTTAGTCCTTAGCTGAACTCTCTCTCGTGTCCGCTGGCCTCAGCTTGCCAGGACGCGCCAGTGGAGACTGCAGCTTTGCATGCCTCTAGTGCCGATACATAAACAGAGTTGCCGCTCGTTCTAGACTTACTGGGATCAGATCCCCGTCCCCGCCGAGGTAAGACTGCCCTTTCTGCACCTCTGCACACACCATTATCCCCTCTACCCCCGTTCCCAGCCCAGCACCCTCCTTCACCCATCCTCAGCAATCCGTGCCATTAATAGGGCTTGTCTCCCTAGACAGGAAATAGGCTAGCAGCATGTCTGGGTAGATAGCAGCAGCTAGGCAATAGAAAAGTGTTGCGTACGCAGGAGCGAGTGTGGGGGAAGCTGGTCCGCAGCGGCCTGAACCTGTCCACGGTGGTGGAGAAGACCACCCTCCTGGTTCCTTTCCCACTCTTCCCACTCCTCCGCGCACGGCTCAGCCTACTCGCATGGCCTCACCTGCCCCTGTTTGTAGATCCTCCCTCTGTCCATGCAGACCAGCGAGGTAACCCAACTAAAGCCTTGCCCCCACAACAGCACATAGAGCACGGCACGGGGCATGGAGTAGGCGGAAGAGGGAGGAGAGGCGATGTCATGAAAGTGGGAAGAGGGGAGGATGAGGAAAGGTTGCAGCCGGGGGGGATGGGCAACTCGCCGAGCCTCAACGGCGCTGGGCGACGACGGAGTGCCGCGGATGAGGACTTCACCTTCGATGCGAGCGAGGAGAAGTGGACGCTGCAGAGTCAGCAGGACGCCTATCGACTCCGCCCGCCCCACCCCTCCGTCCTATGAGCCCTCTTCCGCCCTCTTCTTCTCACCCCTCTTCCTTCCCATTCCAGCTAAACTGGATGTGAGTATATGCTTCTGTAGAAAAACAAGCTCACATTCTCGCATCTGTCTT
>JASANA010005292.1:0-18325 GCA_030248095.1 Ptycholaimellus sp. GST1_10
TGGTATATTATTGGCGATAGCCGATATTACCTTGTTAGTTTCTATTCTTTGTTGTTCACCATAGGAACAGGGTCGGGCTTTTGTGATTCATCACAGGAAGGGTGAAGGCGCCAATGCTTCATTATGGGGAAGGGGGTACTCCTTATGGAGGAGGGATCCTATGCTCCTCCTTCGCAGTAGGGACAGAGGAGGGATCCTATGCTCCACCATAGATACATGGGGAGCAGTGATTATCACCTGGAAAAATTTCGGTTCATTTCATTTTCATTTCAGGTAGGGCGAATCTCCGTTTTGGCATTGCATTTCTAGGTGACTTTCCAGGTGCTGCTCGAAATGGATGGAAATGATAGTGAAATTAAATGAAAAGCTATTCCTTTTTGTGATTTTTTTTGGGCTTGTCTTTTTGTCGGCAACATTGAAACAGCAAAAAGTGCGGCAACCTAGTTGAAGCAACATGAGACTGTGAGACATCTGAAAGCTAGTTGTAACCCTCGAAAATCCACTGATTCCCCGCAAACATGACCTCGCTCTGGACAGACTTAGTATTGAGACGATTGCGGAGGCCATTTAGAAGCAGGCCCATGCGAGAGAAGAGGCGTTCCGCATCACAACTGGAGCTGGGCAGGGAGAGGATGGATAGGGCGAGGTTGCGTAGGACGGAGGACTGGTCGAAGAGGCCTGCATCCAAGCCTCCTACTCCTTTCTGTGTCCACCGTCCTTGATGTACTGGCCAAATTTGCTGGCCTTCAGCTGATTCGCGAAGCGAGCAGCATGCCTCAGAGCAAATGGAGATGGGAAATGGAATGGAAAAGGGGGAATAGGAGTAACTGCAAGAATTCGTCGATTTCAGGAGTATCGCCGATGGCATCGGTGAGGATGAGGTGTAGGCGGTGTAGGAGACACCAGAACCGCTTCACACCGACCCACTCTCCACTCAGCAGCTCCCCGATGGTGCGGAGGAGCGATGGGTTGTTGACACATGCGGTGGCCCTGTCCCGGTAGAGGGTCTCTGCAATGACCTTGAGTCGCTCCTGCTCCCCCTCTGGCTCCTGCTTGTCCTCTTCTGCGTCCAACTGGAAGACGTCGTTGACGAGGGCCTTGGATGCTTCCGACTCTTCCACCTCCTTCTCTTCAGCCATCTTCTTCTCCGTCTTCAGGAACTCCTGGGCGAGACACTTATTGAAGCCTGACTCCAGGACGGTGGCGCCATCGCACACAACCTTAAATGCCATGAATGGGTTGCATGGAAATGAAATGTGTCATGTGGTGGTGGGGTGCTAACATGCCAAAGCTGATGCTTTGAGAGGCTGAGGGTTTTCACCCACCCATAGCTCCGGGATGACGGCCATGATGTTGCTTGCAGTGGCTGGTGGATTGACGATGGTGGGGGGGGGGGGGAGGAAGAGCTGTTGAGGCTTTGACGTATCCTTGTCCCAGAAGTGCGCCGTGCACCCCAGCCAGTGGACTCCACCACTCAATTGCAATTCCTTCATGAGCTTGAGCTCAATTGAAATGGAATGAAAATGGTGTACTTGCTCGTCCACAAGTTCAAGACGAGAGTGATGCGTTCGATTCCGGAGAGGTGGGCCTTGATGACGGTTAGCATGTTGTCCCCGAGAGAGCGCACCTTGCGGGCAAGGGTGGTGTGGTGGGGGAGCTTGAAGCGTGGATCCAGGCTGCCAATGAAGTCATGGAATCGGGGCTCACGCAGCACAGCGTAGGCCTTCAGTTGGCCAAGTTGGGGTGGAAATGCCAATGGAAATGAATGGCAACGATGTTTGGGGCGATGGCGACCCACTGCGTCAGCTTGTTCACGGCCTGGACTTGCAGCGGATGCGTTGGGCCATAGGGGGCGGCTGCTCGGTTGATGAAGCGGGCCATCGACTCTGCAGACTCTGCCGCCTAGGCTGCATCCGCCACCGTCTTTGCCGCGCTCTGGGTGACACCCGCTGCCAAGGAGTGGTATGCAGCACATGATGGATTGCTAAGCAAGCAGGAATAACTTTCGTAGGCATCCTTTAGCGAGGTCCAATGGTCGGGGTAGGTGATGGCGTGATTGCGGCCAAAGTGACTCACGATGTTCTTGATACACCCTGCATCTTCAGCAAATGAAAATGGAAATGAGAATGAAACTAAATGAGTAACCTTTGATGGTCCAGGCGCAGGCCTCTCCAGCTTCCGGAGTGCGGCACATCACGTACTTCCCCCTTCCGTCGATCCATCCTTTGGGAAGCACATGCCACGCAGGGTTACTCTTATCCAGCCCCATACTCTTATGCACCTCAGGAAAGGGATCGAATGAGGTGCACTGCCACTTGATGCAATCTTTCAGCAGACGTATGTATGCACGCAGGCGGTGTGCATACATACACGTCCTGAGAGTCAATAGAAAAGTGTGCAGACCTCCTTCACTGCTCCCTCCAAGGCGATTTCAACTGGGCCATATGTCAGCGTAATTCCAGCCAGAAGAGCAAGTAGGATATTTGTCAGCTGTCCCATACTTGAAAGTGAGGGCAAGAGAGAAAGTTCAAACCTTAGGAGTGAGCAAAAAAGGATAAATCAGGTCAAGGACTTGTGGCCACTTTGTCAGTGATACAAAACCGCGCCCCCAGCAAGCCTATGCAGGGCCTGAGGCTGAGGGCCATGGGCCATGGCCCCTGCCAGCTGGCTACGGTAAGGCCCAATGCAGCGCAGCGCAGCGCAGCGCAGTGAGGCAATCACTCTTAGTCAGAAGCGATCAGTAGCTGTTGAGCTGAGCGAGTGGAAGCCAAAGAAGATCTACGGCAACGGCAAGGGCAATGGACCAATCGCTCCTCCTGCTCATGATCCTACTGCCCATTCTCCTCATCTCCTTAGTTCTCCCTTCTTTACTCACGCGTCGCTGTCGGTTGTGGGAGGCGCTCCTGGAGTGAGGGGCATAGCAATGTGATGGTGAGCGACTCTGTTGGTGGTCCTTGTAGCCTGAGTCTTGAACAAAGCTAATGTCGTATGTTGCCGCTGAGAGCTGGTACTGCCTATTGCGGCTTGTCGTTGGTGTCCAGCTGGCAGAGCTGCAGTGAGGACTGCATCGGGTCACAAATGCACTAAGAAAAGCAAAAATGGTAATCAAGATTATGAACATGTGATCTCAGCCTGCGCAATTGAGGCACATTTGACCCAAGATCTACCATAAGGTAGTTAGCATCATACTCATCTTTACTATCTGCACAATTTTTGAAAGCATTTACTAGATTATTTTTCATCCCCAATTGAGAACCACAAATACGGAGTTGAGATTCAAGACGTAAAGAAGGTAAAAAGAAATAGTATCTCACATTTTGAGAAATTGTTCTAGATTCAGGGTGTTTTGAGAATAGTTTATGGAAAATCAGCATCAGCGATAACTTTTTATGCCTACCAGTTGTAGTCATACGAGCTATTACATTACTAAAACTTGTTTCATCCGAAAAAACATCAATGAGTAAAATGGTTTGGGTATCAGTTTTCTCAAAATCATCTAAAGTAAAATCTTTATCGAATCCTTTGAATAGCAGTAATTTTATTCCGATTTTATCTAATGTTTTCCTCAATTCAGCATAAATTTCTTGATACTGGTCATACCAGAGAATTATACACCCAGGTTTAGGATTGAAAACATAGCTGGTTACACAAGCAGCCAGACCCACATTGCCAGTTTTACTCATGGGTTCAATTTTTGGTTTATAGCTTATCATCACAGCTTTTTCAAATGGTGTTACCATTACTCTAGTGATATGTATGTTTGGGTCTGATTTTAATTTTGAATATTCAGCATAAGAGATAATATAAACAGTGCTTTCTACATTCATTCTTTTTCCTAAATAACCCCAAATGTTGTTTAATGAAAATTTGGCTAGTGCACGTAGTGCTGGATTTTCATTAAAATAATAATCATACAAATCAATCCCTAAATATTTCTTAGATTCATAGAGCATTCGCTCATATTCCTCCTCATGTTCTGGAACTGGGCTTGAAATAGCCTTGTTTACATATTGAGTTTTTATCATTTATTTGAATAAATCTACTTTTTTCTCTGAAATGCCACAGCTCATAAATAGCCATTATTATATACATACTTTAATGCTAAATCAATTTCTCTGGTGAAAAAGACTCCAGTAATTGCCCTTTCTTCAGCAGTATGAGGGCATGCTTGATGCACTTGATGCTTTACAGAAGCCTTGGCACAAGCTGTACAGCAATGGAACACAAGACGTGATTCAATCATACTACCAAGAACTGGGTGAAATAATTTTTGAGGTGGTAAACTTTTTATATATACAAAACCAAACCAGTGTGGGGCTTTAGGAGCACCAGCAATTTCAGAACAAATATAAATGTTTGGGTGTCCAATTGGATATCCATCACCATTTACAGATTATTGAACTGCTGGATATAGAATTGTAAAATCATAATGAAGCAATCTGTTGTCATCAGGTTTAGGTACTATATAATGCTGAATGCAGTTAGTTCTACCCCCTACTACTTTAATTCTCTTTCTAGTTCTACTTTAATCTATTTTCAGGGAATTTCCTCATATAATTCTTTACAAATTCTCTACAAATTATACGTCATAACCACCTCAAATGCTTCAGTTTCTGCTGTGTTTTTATATACTTTGATTCCATTTCAAAAGTCCGTTTACCACCAGTAAAACTTTTTGGGCACCTATGGAAGTAACAGCCTATAAATTCAAAAACATATTTATTACATAAATCTCCAGCTAAATTTCTCCCTGATGCTGATTTTTGCTTCAAACCCTTTTCTAGCATGTATCCTATCCAACGTATAAATAACCATTTGGTGGTAATATGGGAATTGATTTTACAGGCATAAATACTTCTCTAAATAATCTGTTATTGAGACTTGGGAATGTGAGGAATTCAAATGGCTCCAAACCAGGTAATTTTGCTAACACATTGTTTCTGAAAATATCAAAACCTAATTTCAAAACATTTACATCAAAGATCTATTTTCAGGCATACAATATTTCAAATGTGGAAATCGTCTAAACACACCATTTTCACTTTCATCTTCAAATGGTATTGGTTTAGGCTCATTATTTACCAAATCAACCCATTTTGGAGTGTTCAATAAAAATGGAACCTCACCCTTTTCACTAGATTTTATTCCAAACATAGCTGGATATGACGAGAGGGGTGTATTTGGAATAAATAAAAGAACATCTCTAAATTTTATATGCTTAATTTTTACTACAAGATTCAAAATCTTTTGGCCTTTTTTAATCAAATGTTTTGGAACTAATTTATTCTACATCATTGCTTTATATATAAAATGATTATCAAATCTACTTCCATTTAGGAAAACTACATAACCATTTGTAAAAGGGGAATCTTCCTCATAACAGGCTGCTAATATTCTTCAATACATTTTTCACCACTATACACGTACTCTTCCTCATTTTATTACTATTCAAGTGTGTAGAATCCCTTTTTTCAGTATTAATAAATTTGCTTTATGATCTCCAGATTCCCCATCAATTTGGGATTCAATATCAGCATACCAGATAGGCTTATTCTTCTGACATTTTACCTGATCAATGTCAACTGGTTTTTACCTTGAATAAAACACCTTTCCCAAACTGAATGATTTTCATGACAATGTGGGCAAATTATACATTTCTTACTACAAAAGTGACTAAGGGTCACAATTTTACCAGAAAAACCACATTTTTTTCTGCACAATAATCAGTTTGATTATAGAAACATTCTGGTGTATAATAAATAAAATTACAATGTACACATGTTTTCATCTATTTATACACCTGGCCCAAATTTTACAGTTAATATCTCTACAAATTTTACAACCATCATTTTCTGGGCATTCATGACCCTTATATTGAGCACCAGCTTTTACTGAGCCAACGCAATGCCAACAAATTTTATGGTACTCAAAAAGCCTGTTTAAACTCCCTGGTTTTATGATATAAATGTGATAATCTGTGGATTGATCATTTACTCCATTATAGCTCATAAATAATGACATAACCCATTTACATTGTTTAGACCCAAAATCATAGTGGTTTTACAATATCATTGAAAATACACATCCTTACATATTCTGGTAGAATATTTTACAAAATTCGGGATCCGATTTACAGAAAATGGGCCCAATCTTGGTAAAACTCCAGCTTTATCAACCAAATTCAGTGCATCTCTAAAACACTGTGAAGATCGCCCATATTCTTTGTTCTTAATTGTTCAGGAGATTTTCCAGCTGTTCCATGTTTTATATTTTTTATTACATACAGTTCCATAGCTATGGGTAGACATAAAAATCTATATTGGTTAATTCTAAAACTACTAGCAATTGGATTTATTATATGTCTTACACTAGTAAATAATTTATCAATGTCCAACATTTTTCTATTTTTTGACTGCGGAGCGGCCCGAAGGGCCGCTTTGCGGTCTATAGAGGTTACTAAACTTTTGTCCTGATACGCATATATATATATATATATATATATATATATATATATATATCTGGAAATGCTGGTCCTCACCGAATTCTCAACGGATTGTGACAAACTTCTTTTTCCCTGAAAGGTAATGATATTTTAGGAAGATCTGGAGGGGTGGAACCGGTTTCCGAGCATTTGAAACATTACTTTTTTGGGTAGAAATGTTGAAAATTGGGTATGCTGTAAAAGGCTCAATTCTCAACGGATTTTTACAAACTTGTATTTCCCTAAAAGGTAATTAAATTTTAAGAAGATCTGTAGGGGTGGAACCGGTCCTGGAGCATTTGAAACATTAGACGATGCCCCCAGTTCGTGCAGAGACTGCTCTCACGTAGATCAGATGGTGGCCACAACTCATGCAAAAACTGCTCTCAATTTGAGCAGACGGTGGCCACAACTCTTGCTAAGAATGTTCTCTTATAGAGCAGATGGTGCCCGGAACTCGTGCGAAGACTGCCGTCACGTAGTGTAGACGGTACCCCCAACTCGTGCAAAGACTGAAGGTGTCTACAACTCGTGCAAAGACTGCTCACATAGAGCAGATTACGCCACGAACTTGTGCAAAGGCTGCTCTCACATAGATCAGATCGTGTCCACAACTCGTGCACAGACTGCCATCACGTAGAGCTCGTAGATGATTCTATTTATATGCTGAAAGCTGGCAAAGCCCAATCTATGGTGGTTATGGACAATGAACAACTGGAAAAAACATGCATGAATCCAGATTGTTATGAACCAGTTGATGAAAGAGCCCGGAGACGCAGTAATGAAAAATATCAAACCATCATAACACAAATCGTCTTAAACCCATTGGAAACAAAGAAGGGAAAAAGAAAAGCTAACATTACCACACTCAAAGCATACAATTACAACAGGTACATGGAATACATAAGTCTCCAAAAAAGTGCTGGTCTTCCAGGTAGTGCATACATAATGCCAAAAACACATAATTTCAAGGAACGTCAACTGCATAGCTCAGTGATGCAGCACCCGGGCCTCCCTACTCCTACCCTTCCACTACCCATTGACCCCCTGATACTTTGACAATGATGCCAGAAAAAACCATTCATGATCGACTGCTACGCATTGACGTCTGGACTCAGCACCATGATTCAGATGAGGCGAAGCTTCACTACATCATGGGCAAGCTGGTGGGCATGATTGAGAAGGTGGAGCTCTCCGACAAGCAATGGCTGTGCATGATGGAGGAACATCAGTATCAGCACCTGAAGTAGATGCTCCGAATGAGCCCCACCAACTGCATCTGCACACGCACTGGAAGAATGGACATCACCGCAGAAGTTCTGCATCATCTGCATCTCCTATCATCTGCATCTCCCAGTGCTTCGTCGCTGACATCACACTTGTCTATTCCTACCATCAGCTAGTGGGAGAAGACAAGTGCCAAATGTTCATGTGAGTGAAGTTGAAAGCGGGCGAGGTGATGTTACTGCCTGATGGCGTGGGCACATACCTCTCCTACCATAGTCCCATCATCGACTGTCACCACGTCAACCCTTTCCAGTTCATGGACCCCGCCTCGGCAGAAGAGATCACTGCCTTCTTCAAGAACTCCAGCCCAACATTACCTAAAACACCCCCATCCTTTTCAACGCTTGTATCATGCCTCCATTCTCTAACTTCGTGGCCTGCTCTTCGAGCTTGGCAGTGCTGGAGCGGAAGCTCAACCGTCTGGTGAACTGCACCAGGCATGGTGAACTGTACGGAGCTCAACCGTCTGGTGAACTGTACGGACATACGATGGGAAACTTCATGGGGACATTGTCTGAAGGAGCTCAGGGACTGACGAAGACCTCCTGGTCTGGACATTAACAACCTTGGCTCCTCCATCGTAAAGCCCATCGTCACCATCATCAGCATCATCGCCGCCATAGTGCTGATCTTCTCAGTCTTCCCAGTACACCTCCTGCTGGAAGGCACCAATTAGGAGGAGGGCGAGGGAATGTAAAGAAGAAGTTCCAAGAGGCCGCTATCCTCTGCAATCTGCCTAGTAGAGCTTCCTTATGGCCAGGATGTCATGGAAGTGCACGCTCTGCAAATTCCGCTACAACCACCAATGACCCTCTCCATAGACTCCCTCCGAGTGGACTCTCAAGTTCAGGAGGTGGCCTTCCAAGTCTCTGCTTCCCACAGCCAAATTCCCAGCCTGAGCCGAGCTTAGAGCCTGTGGCGTGGGCTGGTTCCAGTGTCCGCCTCAGTCGCACGGCCTCACAAAGCTCAGCCCGCCTACTTGGGGCATTCTACACAGTCCATGCGCAGCTCGCGCATTACTTCTCACCTCCTCCTGCTCCGGCATGCTTTCCGTCACCCGAACCATGAACTGGCGGTAACTCCCTGTCTCACCTTCGTTTAATTTTGTGGTATTTGCTTGTAGTATAGATACGAGTCCACCGTACTCTGCCTACACTAGACCTCCGCCTACACTAGACCTCTCCGCAGGTTGATTCCATTCTCTGCTTCCATCTTCTTCTCCTGCCATAGTGCTCCCAACATCAGCATGTGTTTGTCCCTCTGAATGTGGACAATTGTCTGCAGCGTCCGCGAATGGGAATCTGGCTGGGTTGCTGGAGGGATGGAACGGGAAGAGAATGGAGGCGCCTGCTGCATAATTGACTTGGTGTGTGGGAAAGCGATCCAGACTGGCTCTTGACCCACGTCTGGTAGTAACTGATCTCACGCTTTCAGTAGCCCTGTCCAGATAAAGTGATGGTGAGGGCCTTGGGTCTTTAGGCCTAGACATTTGGTGACATGGTTGGAGATGGCCGTCACATCTGGGAGCCTGAGTCCAGGATGCAGGACACATCTGTGGCTCTCCTCCAGTTCTCAGAGTACAGTTGGGCGGGGAAGGTGAGCATGATGGGGCCAACACCTGGGTATTCATGCCCGGATGCCATCATGCTTGTCGCCCTCCTCTCTTCACTCCTAATTCTCTCTTGTCATTCTTGTCTTGGTCGGCTTTCTAGGGACCATAGCCTTGAAGTGGCGGGGCATCATCACGGCTGAGGGGATGAGTGGCAACGGATCCATCCCTCACTTTCCTGACTGTTCTGCCTGGACCAATCGCTCCTCCTGCTCATGATCCTACTGCTCATTCTCCTCATCTCCTTAGTTCTCCCTTCTTTACTCACGCGTCGCTGTCGGTTGTGGGAGGGCGCTTCTGGAGTGAGGGGCATAGCAATGTGATGGTGAGCGACTCTGTTGGTGGTCCTTGTAGCCTGAGTCTTGCTCAAAGCTAATGTCGTATGTTGCCGCTGAGAGCTGGTACTGCCTATTGCGGCTTGTCATTGGTGTCCAGCTGGCAGAGCTGCAGTGAGGACTGCATCGGGTCACAAATGCACTAAGAAAAGCAAAATGGTAATCAAGATTACTAGAACATGTGATCTCAGCCTGCGCAATTGAGGCACATTTGACCCAAGATCTACCATAAGGTAGTTAGCATCACACTCATCTTTAACTATCTGCACAATTTTTGAAAGCATTTACTAGATTATTTTTCATCCCCAATTGAGAACCACAAATACGGAGTTGAGATTCAAGACGTAAAGAAGGTAAAAAGAAATAGTATCTCACATTTTGAGAAATTGTTCTAGATTCAGGGTGTTTTGAGAATAGTTTATGGAAAATCAGCATCAGCGATAAATTTTTATGCCTGACTAGTTGTAGTCATACTGAGTAGCTATTACATTACTAAAACTTGTTTCATCCGAAAAAAACATCAATGAGTAAAATGGTTTGGGTATCAGTTTTCTCAAAATCATCTAAAGTAAAATCTTTATCCTCGAATCCTTTGAATAGCAGTAATTTTATTCCTATTTTATCTAATGTTTTCCTCAATTCAGCATAAATTTCTTTATACTGGGTCATACCCAGTAGAATCATACACCCAGGTTTAGGATTGAAAACATAGCTGGTTACACTAAGCAGCCAGACCCACATTGCCAGTTTTACTCATGGGTTCAATTTTTGGTTTATAGCTTCTCATCACAGCTTTTTCAAATGGTGTTACCATTACTCTAAGTGATATGTATGTTTGGGTCTGCTTTTAATTTCTAAATATTCAGCATAAAAAAGATAATATAAACAGTGCTTCTCTACATTCATTCTTTTTCCAAAATAGCCCCAAATGTTGTTTAATGAAAATTTGGCTAGTGCACGTAGTGCTGGATTTTCATTAAAATAAGAATCGATAACAAATCAATCCCTAAATATTTCTTAGATCCATAGAGCATTCGCTCATATTCCTCCTCATGTTCTGGAACTTGGCTTTAAATAGCCTTGTTTACATATTGAGTTTTAATCATTTATTTGAATAAATCCACCTTTTTCTCTGAAATGCCACAGCTCATAAATAGCCATTATTATATACATACTTTAATGCTAAATCAATTTCTCTGGTGAAAAGATCTCAATAATTGCCCTTTCTTCAGCAGTATGAGGGCATGCTTGATGCACTTGATGCTTTAGCAGTAGCCTTGGCACAAGCTGTACAGCAATGGAACACAAGACGTGATTCAATCATACTACCAAAGAACTGGGTAAAGAAAAATGATTTTTGAGGTGGTAAACTTTTTAAATATACAAAACCAAACCAGTGTGGGGCTTTAGGAGCACCAGCAATTTCAAAACAAATATAAATGTTTGGGTGTCCAATTGGATATCCATCACCATTTACAGATTATTGAACTGCTGGATATAGAATTGTAAAATCATAATGAAGCAATCTGTTGTCATCAGGTTTAGGTACTATATAATGCTGAATGCAGTTAGTTCTACCCCCTACTACTTTAATTCTCTTTCTAGTTCTACTTTAATCTATTTTCAGGGAATTTCCTCATATAATTCTTTACAATTCCTCTACAAATTATACGTCATAACCACCTCAAATGCTTCAGTTTCTGCTGTGTTTTTACATACTTTGATTCCATTTCAAAAGTCCGTTTACCACCAGTAAAACTTTTTGGGCACCTATGGAAGTAACAGCCTATAAATTCAAAAACATATTTATTACACACATCTCCAGCTAAATTTCTCCCTGATGCTGATTTTTGCTTCAAACCCTTTTCTAGCATGTATCATATCCAACGTATAAATACCATCAGGTAACATAGATTTTTAGCATATGAAAGCCAGGCTAAATTTATAAATGAATATGGTAGATTGCTAGCCGGGGAGGTGGTAGGGGTCCTGGTAGATTGCTTCTAGGCGAGCCATGAGGTCCTCACGCTCCTTCTGCACTTCGTCCAGCTCTTGCAGGACATCCTTCACGCCATGCCAGTTGATCTGTGGGGTCAGAATGAATAGGTGCAAAGAATGCAAGCTGGGGATGGAACCAAGGAGTCTTTGAGCTGCTGCTTCTGGCAGTTGTGGTTGAGGTCGGCGTCAAAGAAACATGGGCAGCACTCGTCGTGGTCGGCGTCTGTGGTGGCGATGTTTGCCAGGTGCCCCAGCCACTTCCGCAACTGGCGCACCACGATCAGCTTTCGCAGCCCCTCCCTCCCTGCAGCAAGCCTTTACTGGCCTGAAAGACAAAGGAAAGTAAAAGAGGGGGATAGTGACCGCCTCGCTCGAGTTTGAAGTACTTGAAACCGCCGTAGTGGTTGCCTTTGGAGTCAGCCAGCTCGGCACACAGCTTCTCGCTGATCTTCTTCACCCTAGATCAATGTCATTTTCAAAGTGTTGCAACTTGAAAAGGGCAAAAAGAAAGGTTACATGTTGGCAATGCGCTTGAGGTGGTTGATGATGTTCCTAATGTAGCCTGCGAGGTGCTCCACGTCATTGAAGTTCATCTTGGTGCCCCAGGGCGGGTGGTCCTTGTGACGGGCGGGTTCATCAAAAGCTCCTCCGAGCTCCTCCTCGGAGTCGTCCTGGATGCCCATTCTCCTCATCTCCTTCTTTACTTCACTATCTTCTTTCTCCCTTCTTTACTCACGCGTCGCTGTCGGTTGTGGGAGGCGCTCCTGGAGTGAGGGGCATAGCAATGTGATGGTGAGCGACTCTGTTGGTGGTCCTTGTAGCCTGAGTCTTGCTCAAAGCTAATGTCGTATGTTGCCGCTGAGAGCTGGTACTGCCTATTGCGGCTTGTCGTTGGTGTCCAGCTGGCAGAGCTGCAGTGAGGACTGCATCGGGTCACAAATGCACTAAGAAAAGCAAAAATGGTAATCAAGTTTATGAACATGTGATCTTAGCCTAAGCAATTGAGGTACATGTAACCCATGATCTACCATAAAGTATTTACCATCGTACTCATATTTACTGTCTGTACAATTTTTGAAAGCATTTACTAGATTCTTTTTCATCCCCAAGGGAGAACCAAAAATACGAAGTTGAGATTCAAGACGTAAATAAGGTAAAAAGAAATAGTATCTCACATTTTGAGAAATTGTTCTAGATTCAGGGTGTTTTGAGAATAGTTTATGGAAAATCAGCATCAGCGATAAATTTTTATGCCTACCAGTTGTAGTCATACGAGCTATTACATTACTAAAACTTGTTTCATCCGAAAAACATCAATGAGTAAAATGGTTTGGGTATCAGTTTTCTCAAAATCATCTAAAGTAAAATCTTTATTGAATCCTTTGAATAGCAGTAATTTTATTCCGATTTTATCTAATGTTTTCCTCAATTCAGCATAAATTTCTTGATACTGGTCATACCAGAGAATTATACACCCAGGTTTAGGATTGAAAACATAGCTGGTTACACAAGCAGCCAGACCCACATTGCCAATTTTACTCATGGGTTCAATTTTTGGTTTATAGCTTATCATCACAGCTTTTTCAAATGGTGTTACCATTACTCTAGTGATATGTATGTTTGGGTCTGCTTTTAATTTTAAATATTCACCATTAGAGATAATATAAACAGTGCTTTCTACATTCATTCCTTTTCCTAAATAACCCCAAATGTTGTTTAATGAAAATTTGGCTAGTGCACGTAGTGCTGGATTTTCATTAAAATAATTATCATAAAAATCAATCCCTAAATATTTCTTAGATTCATAGATCACTCGCTCATATTCTGGAACTGGGCTTGAAATAGCCTTGTTTACATATTGAGTTTTAATCATTTATTTGAATAAATCTACTTTTTTCTCTGAAATGCCACAGCTCATAAATAGCCATTATTATATACATACTTTAATGCTAAATCAATTTCTCTGGTGAAAAAGACTCCAGTAATTGCCCTTTCTTCAGCAGTATGAGGGCATGCTTGATGCACTTGATGCTTTACAGAAGCCTTGGCACAAGCTGTACAGCAATGGAACACAAGACGTGATTCAATCATACTACCAAGAACTGGGTGAAATAATTTTTGAGGTGGTAAACTTTTTAAATATACAAAACCAAACCAGTGTGGGGCTTTAGGAGCACCAGCAATTTCAAAACAAATATAAATGTTTGGGTGTCCAATTGGATATCCATCACCATTTACAGATTATTGAACTGCTGGATATAGAATTGTAAAATCATAATGAAGCAATCTGTTGTCATCAGGTTTAGGTACTATATAATGCTGAATGCAGTTAGTTCTACCCCCTACTACTTTAATTCTCTTTCTAGTTCTACTTTAATCTATTTTCAGGGAATTTCCTCATATAATTCTTTACAAATTCTCTACAAATTATACGTCATAACCACCTCAAATGCTTCAGTTTCTGCTGTGTTTTTACATACTTTGATTCCATTTCAAAAGTCCGTTTACCACCAGTAAAACTTTTTGGGCACCTATGGAAGTAACAGCCTATAAATTCAAAAACATATTTATTACATAAATCTCCAGCTAAATTTCTCCCTGATGCTGATTTTTGCTTCAAACCCTTTTCTAGCATGTATCCTATCCAACGTATAAATACCCATTTGGTGGTAATATGGGAATTGATTTTACAGGCATAAATACTTCTCTAAATAATCTGTTATTGAGACTTGGGAATGTGAGGAATTCAAATGGCTCCAAACCAGGTAATTTTGCTAACACATTGTTTCTGAAAATATCAAAACCTAATTTCAAAACATTTACATCAAAGACCTATTTTCAGTCATAAAATATTTCAAATGTGGAAATCGTCTAAACACACAATTTTCACCTTCATCTTCAAATGGTATTGGTTTAGGCTCATTATTTACAAAAACACCCATTTTGTAGTGTTCAATAAAAATGGAAACTCACCCTTTTCGCTAGATTTTATTCCAAACATAGCTGGATATGCCGAGAGGGGTGTATTTGGAATAAAAAGGAGCATCTCTAAATTTTATATGCTTCGTTTTTAATACCAGATTTAAAATCTTTTGGCCTTTTTTAATCAAATGTTTCGGAACTGAGTTTATTTCTACATTCATTGCTTTATATATAAAATGGATTATCAATACTTACTTCCATTTAGGAAAACTACATAACCATTTGTAAAAAGGGAAATCCTCCTCATAACAGGCTGCTAATATTCTTCAATACGTTTTTCACCACTATACACGAACTCTTCCTCATTTTACTACTATTCAGTTGTGTAGAATCCCTTTTTTCAGTATTAATAAAATTTGCTTTATGATTACTCCACAATTCCCCATCAATTGTGGGATTCAATATCAGCATACCAGATAAGGCTTATTCTTCTGACATTTTAACTGATCAATGTCAACTGGTTTTTACCTTGAATAAAACACCTTTCCCAAACTGAATGATTTTCATGACAATGTGGGCAAATTATACATTTCTTACTACAAAAGTGACTAAGGGTCACAATTTTACCAGAAAAACCACATTTTTTTCTGCACAATAATCAGTTTGATTATAGAAACATTCTGGTGTATAATAAATAAAATTACAATGTACACATGTTTTCATCTATTTATACACCTGGCCCAAATTTTACAGTTAATATACTCTACAAATTTTACAACCATCATTTTCTGGGCATTCATGACCCTTTTATTGAGCACCAGCTTTTACTGAGCCAACACAATGCCAACAAATTTTATGGTACTCAAAAAGCCTGTTTAAACTCCCTGGTTTTATGATATAAATGTGATAAGATATGTGGATTGATCATGTTTCTACATTATAGCTCATAAATAATGACATAACCCATTTACATTGTTTAGACCCAAAATCATAGTGGTTTTCCAATATCATTGAAAATACACATCCTTACATATTGTGGTAGAATATTTTACAAAATTCGGGATCCGATTTACAGAAAATCGGCCCAATCTTGGTAAAACTCCAGCTTTATCAACCAAATTCAGTGCATCTCTAAAACACTGTGAATATGGCCCATATTCTTTGTTCTTAATTGTTCAGGAGATTTTCCAGCTGTTCCATGTTTATATTTTTATTACATACAGTTCCATAGCTATAGCTATGGGTAGACATAAAAATCTATATTGGTTAATTCTAAATCTACTAGCAATTGGATTTATTATATGTCTTACACTACTAGGTTACTAAACTTTTGTCCTGATACGCATATATATATATATATCTGGAAATGCTGGTCCTCACCGAATTCTCAACGGATTGTGACACACTTTTTTTTCCCTGAAAGTTAATGATATTTTAGGAAGATCTGGAGGGGTGGAACCGGTTTCCGAGCATTTGAAACATTACTTTTTGGGTAGAAATGTTGAAAATTGGGTATGCTGTAAAAGGCTCAATTCTCAACGGATTTTTACAAACTTGTTTTTCCCTAAAAGGTAATTAAATTTTAAGAAGATCTGTAGGGGTGGAACCGGTCCTGGAGCATTTGAAACATTAGACGATGCCCCCAGTTCGTGCAGAGATTGCTCTCACGTAGATCAGATGGTGGCCACAACTCATGCAAAAACTGCTCTCAATTTGAGCAGACGGTGGCCGCGAGACTCTGCTAGATATTATAGAGCAGATGGTGCCGGGACTCATTGGGAGGGCTTCCGTCACGTAGTGTCGACGGTACCCCCAACTCGTTGTGCAAAGACTGAAGGTGTTGTCCCAACTCGTGCAAAGACTGCTCACATAGAGCAGATTACGCCCCGAACTTGTGCAAAGACTACTCCGCATCAATCAGATCGTGTCCACAACTCGTGCACAGACTGCAGTCACGTTGAGCTCGTAGATGATTCTATTTATATGCTGAAAGCTGACAAAGCCCAATCTATGGTGGTTATGGACAATGAACAACTGGAAAAAATCCTAAGTAAAAAATCAAGATTGTTATGAACCAGTTGATGAAAAAGGCGCTGGAGACGCGGTAATGAAAAATATCAAACCATCATAACACAAATAGTACTTCAACCCCATTGGAAACAAAGAAGGGAAAAAGAAAAGCTAACATTACCACACTCAAAGCATACAATTACAGCAGGTACATGGAATACATAAGTCTCCAAAAAAGTGATAGTTCCCCAGGTAGTGCATAAATAATGCAAAAAACACATTAATTTCGAGGAACGTCAAATACATAGCTCAGTGATGCAGCACCCAGGGCCTCCCTACTTCTTCCCTTCCACTACCCATTGACCCCCCCCTAATACTTTGACAATGATGCCACAGAAAACCATTCATGATCGACTGCTACGCATTGACGTCTGGACTCAGCACCATGATTCAGATGAGGCGAAGCTTCAATTCATCATGGGCAAGCTGGTGGGCGTGATTGAGAAGGTGGAGCTCTGCAACGAGCGCTGGCTCTGCATGCTGGAGGAACATCAGTATCAGCGCCTGAAGTAGATGCTCCGAATGAGCCCCACCAACTGCATCTGCGCACGCACTGGAAGAATGGACATCACCGCAGAAGTTCTGCATCATCTGCATCTCCCATCATCTGCATCTCCCAGTGCTTCGTCGCTGACATCACACTTGTCTATTCCTACCATCAGCTAGTGGGAGAAGACAAGTGCCAACTGTTCATGTGAGTGAAGTTGAAAGCGGGCGAGGTGATGTTACTGCCTGATGGCGTGGGCACATACCTCGCCTACCATAGTCCCATCATCGACTGTCACCACGTCAACCCTTTCCAGTTCATGGACCCCACCTCGGCAGAAGAGATCACTGCCTTCTTCAAGAACTCCAGCCCAACATCACCTAAAACACCCCCATCCTTTTCAACGCTTGTATCATGCCTCCATTCTCTAACTTCGTGGCCTGCTCTTCGAACTTGGCAGTGCTGGAGCGGAAGCTCAACCGTCTGGTGAACTGCAGGAATCGAGGCATACGGACATACGATGGGAAACTTCATGGGGACATTGTCTGAAGGAGCTCAGGGACTGACGAATACCTCCTGGTCTGGCATTAACAATCTTGGCTCCTCCATCGTCAAGCCCATCGTCACCATCATCAGCATCATCGCCGCCATAGTGCTGATCTTCTAGTCTTCCCAGTACATCTGCGGAGCTACGATTAGGAGGAGGGCGAGGGAATGTAAGAAGAAGTTCCAAGAGGCCGCTATCCTCTGCAATCTGCCTAGTAGGCTTCCTATGGCCAGGGTGTCATGGAAGTGCACGCTCTGCAAATTCCGCTACACCTACCAATGACCCTCTCCATAGACTCCCTCCGAGTGGACTCTCAAGTTCAGGCGGTGGCCTTCCAAGTCTCTGCTTCCCACAGCCAAAGTCCCAGCCTGAGCCGAGCTTAGAGCCTGTGGCGTGGCTCAGTCGCACGGCCTCACAAAGCTCAGCCCGCCGACCTGGGGCATTCTACACAGTCCATGCGCAGCTCGCGCACTACTCTCACCTGCTCCTGCTCCGGCATGCTTTCCGCCGCCCGAACCATGAACTGGCGGTAACTCCCTGTCTCACCTTCGTTTAATTTTGTTGTATTTGCTTGTAGTATAGATACGAG
>JASANA010005293.1:0-28623 GCA_030248095.1 Ptycholaimellus sp. GST1_10
TCAAAAACATTGATAAAAATTACATTTTCAACATTTTGAGCACATTCCCATGATCAGTGCAAGCTGATTAACTCATAATCGTGCTCCCCGACCCTGATTTACCCAAAAACACTCTCACCTCTGCACAGGAAGCTTCCCTCATGGCGCGCCCCATGCTTACCCACAGGACAGGCTCCTCTATTATATATATGGACTAGTATGGTATGGGCCTGCGGCGCACATCGCTAGCTCCATAATGCCATAATCAAGTCGGCCAGTCAGGCCTAAACAGACAAAAGCTGCCGAATGAACTCTCTTGTTGTATCTTACTTCAAAATCTACTGAAACATTGGAGTCCAGGGTAGGCCGCCAGAAAGGCTTATTAGCTAAAATTTGTTTTGGCTGTAGCTCAGCCAATTCTCAACCGATTTCAAAAATTCCAACGCCATTTTGAAGATAAAAGTGATAGGCCTACAGCGCACATTGCAATCTCTAGACATGTCACAAAAGTGCAGCATTTGAGCACAGCTACCAATTGTTCATTCATTTACTTACATTTTCACTGAAACATGGCAGACTTGAGTAGCCCGCTAGCATAGCCCAAAGAGGTCATTTCGCCTTGGCTTTGTTTTGGCTGTAACTCAGTCAATTCTCAACCGATTTTAAAAATTCCAATGCCATTTCGAAGATAAAAGTGATATCTTTTGAATGCAAAAAACCACATCACTAAATTCAAAGCCAGGCAAAAGCTATGCCCGAAAAACCTTCCAATATGACCATTTTAGCCAAACATTTGATGTTTTAAGCACATTCCCGTGCTCGGATCAAGCTGGTTATAACGCCATCGTGTTCCCCTGCCACGATTTACCCAAAAAACTCTTAACTTCCTAGTTACAGCTTGAATTCGGACTGCGCGGCGTGCTCACGCTACAGACACGTCTCAGCTTTTATATTATGGACTAGTATGGTTTGGGCCTGCGGCGCACATTGGCAACTCCAGACATGTCCTTAATAAATGCATCAATCAAGCACATCTCCAAGTGTGCATCCGTTTAGTTACATTTTTGCTGAAACATGGCAGACTTGAGTAGGCCGCTAGCATAGTCCAAACTGGTTGGTTTAGCTTGGCTTTGTTTTGGCTGTAACTCTGTCAATTCTCAATGGATTTCAAAAATTCCAACGCCATTTTGTGCAGAATTTTATTTCCTAGCAAATGCAAGGAACCATTTGACAAATCTCGCTTATTTAAAAAAATTATGTTCAAAAAACCCTCCAAAATGACCATTTTACCCAAACATTTGATGTTTTAAGCACTTTCCCATGCTCGGATCAAGCTGGGTATAACACCATCGTGTTCCCTGGCCACGAGTTACCCAAAAAGCCCTTAACTTCCTAGATACAGCTTGAATTCGGACTGCGCGAAGTGTTCACGCTACGGACACGTCTCAGCTTTTATATTATGGACTAGGTTGGGAGGGCCTGCGGCGCACATCATAATTTTGTTTTTTGATAAGTGTATTTTTGTTGACTTGTATTTTGAATTTATATCTTTGAAATTTTGAGTATTTTTTTGGTTTAATTTTTTTCATGCGTCTGTTTGGGTTTTTTTCTTATTTGATTCTAAATTCGTTTTTGCAAAATGGCATTTTTACATTACCTTGATTAATATTTTTGTCCTTATTTTGCATTATTCCTTTTCCATCTTATCCTACGTTATTTCATCATTTTGTCTTATAGTTCTGGTAATAAAATCCATGTCTTTATTTTGTGTTGTTAGTTTTAATAGTTCATAATTTGTGCGATTTTCTACATTTAACAGCATATTTTTTTCTTTTATGCAAAATTATTTCGAGCACACTGCCACTTAATCATTTTTTAAATAGTTTTTTTCAAAAGGGTAGGTTTTTCAAAAATAATTTGGCTGAAAGTTTTTATTTCACTTTTTTTTGTTTATCATTTCCTTCGTTCTTATATTTTAAAAATATTATGTTGCACAATTTAAATAGAATAAACCCTTTAGTTTATTGGATATCAGTTTAAATTTGTATATTTCGATTTTATATGCTTTAAACAAAGTTTTTTTTGTTATTTTTAATCATTCCTTCACTATTTTCATTATTAATTGGAAGTTCATTTTTGCTCGCTGCTTGCTGGTAAGAATTGCACTTGCGCTACTCAATCGCTTAATGCTCATTTTTTAGATAACAATGGAATGAGATCTTCTCCATCTAATAAAAGAAATGAAGAAAGAAGAAAGAAATGAAGAAAGAAATCCATCTAATCATGATAAATGAACTACAAAATGCTCTTTGCCTTCAATTTAATTGCTCCCTCCAGGATCAGGTAAAAGCTGCATGTGCTTTCATCGCACTGAGTGCAACTTTGGTTCTCTTTGCGAAATATATCACTTTTTAATATTCCCTGAAAACTTACATCGCTGGGTATCTGACCAAACTGCGCAGATTCATAATGCCCGAAAAATGGCCTAAAATCGAACAAATTTGCCATTTTCGAGGTTGGGAGAGGCCTGCGGCGCACATCATAATTTTTAGCAATGTGTTAAAGTGCTTTAGTTTATTAATTATTTGAATTATGTGTTTCTTAAGAAATTCTGAGTGGGTTTCTGGTTTTTATCTGGTTTAATTAAATACACTGTACATTTTCTGATCATTTTAAATCTCACCAAAAATAAAGCAATTCAATTCAATAACCATGAATAAAGCGAAAGGTTTTATCAACTGGTTTTTCAAAGAAATGTTTGGCTGAAAATGGCTATCTAAAATGGTTTTTCTAACTATGGCTTTATTTTTTTCTGGTTTATTTATGGTTAATTTTCTAGATTTGATGCTATTAATCAATTTAATTGAACCAAAAACTATTTTCAAGATTGATAGACAAAAGATTTAGCATGATATCCAGAAATTTGTAACACCATTTTTCATTCGTATTCGAATAATTTTAAGATTTTACTTTTTCTTGTTTCATATTTGTTGATATAAATGTTGCGTTTGTGCAAAATTTAAATTTTATATGTATCGTTTTTAATGCTTATGATGTATATTAAAATTTTCAGTTATTTTTAATCACTTTTCGAAGTGCGAATTTTCAGCGATTCCTTTTTGTCATTTTTTGTTCTTATTTATTCTGTGCCATTTAATAAACTTTTTCTAAAGGCACAGCATCTTGGATATATTTGAAGAGAAATTCTCAAGTAAACAATGGAAACAGAAGTCTGCTAGTTGCCTTCCGCAATTAATCAAAATCGCATCAAGAGTGTGTTTGATTGCCCATTATGTACAAATACATGTTTTTCTTGTTTATCATTTCCTTCGTTTCTTATATTTTAAAAATGTTATGTTGCACAATTTGAATTAAATAAACCCTTTAGTTTATTGGAGATCAGTTTTAATTTATATATTTCGGTTTTTTATGCTTTATATAACGTTTTTGTTTGCTATTTTTAATCATTCCTTCACTATTTTTATTATTAATTGGAAGTTCATTTTTGCTCGCTGCTTGCTGGTAAGAATTCCGCATGCGCTACTCATTCACTCAATGCTAATTTTTTTAGATAACTATGATATATTTTCTCCATCTAATAAAAGGAATAATAACAAAATGCTCTCCACCTTCAATCTAGCCTAGGCCTAGCTTTCATATACTGGATTGCAGTACTCACTGCCATCTTTAAGAATCCCTGAAAACTCAATTCGTCAGGTAACTGACCAACCTGCGCAGATTTGCAATGCCAGAAAAATGACCTAAAATTGAACAAATTTGCCATTTTCTAGGTATAATAGCAAATTTTGCAACCTGGGGGAGTTCTGATTGAGTTTCGGCAGCCCTGAATTACTCTAAAAACACTATTAAAATGCCTAAAACTCAAAATTCGGACTGCGCCGTCTGTCCACGTTACAGACAAGGCCTAGCTTTCATATACTGGACTAGGTTGGGAGGGCCTGCGGCGCACATCATAACTTTCTTTTATTGATTAGGTTATTTTTGTTGATTTATATTTTGAATTTATATATTTAAATTATCTCAAATGATTTTTTGGTTTTCTTTGGCTATGGCCACTTTATTATAATTTTATTGGTTAAATAATCTTTTTGAATTTTTAAGCTTACTAACTTATTCATTTTTTTCAATATTTTATTTTTATTTTTTTAATTCAATCGTTATAGAGGAAGCGGTTTGAGCAGATTTCCACATCTTTTTAAAAATTAACTTAAATTTAAATAATTTTTTTATTCGAATTCATATTTACATACCTTTTTCAGCTAATCTATGCTTGCAACGATTTATTAAAAATAGAACAATTAATTAAAATTAACTGAATTGATTACAATTAATCACCAAAGCATAGTTTAGTTTCAATTACTTAGCTTTACTTTTCAGTGTCATTTTGAAACTTTCAAGGTTTAATACACAGTCAATTCTTTGCACAAAAAACGGCAAGGAATTTTTCACAAAAATTGTAGGCATTCAATGGAATTCAATTGCTGACCCTTTCCACATTCAGCAACTAAAAGCTTCTTTCCAGATTTGTCAAATAGCCTGGATACATCCAATTGGATGCGGCAGCTAAGATTTGCAACACTCACTGCCATCTTTAATGATCCCTGAAAGCTCACTTCGTTGGATAACTGGCCCAATTGCGCAGATTTACAATGCCCGAAAAATGACTTAAAATTGAACAAAATTGCCATTTTCGAGGTATTAAAAGGCATCTGGCAACCCAGTGCAGTTAAAATTCAAGTTAGGCAGCCCCGATTTACCCTTTAAGCATCGTTTTAACTGCAAAAACCCAAAAATGGGACTGCGCGAAGTGCATTGGTAACAGACAAGGCTTAGCTTGCATATACTGGACTAGGTTGGTAGGGCCTGCGGCGCACATCATAACAATCATTTAAGGATTATTGAATTTTTGTTAATTTATAATTTGAATTTATACATTTTAAAATTTCCCTATTTTTAAATATTTTGATTGTCTTTGGCAATTTTCTTTGGTTTAACTTTTTTTATGTGTTTGTTTGGGATCATTTATTCCTAATCAGTTTTTGCAAAATGGAATTTTTACTTTTCCTTAAATAATATTCTTAGCTTGCATTTTTTCATGTGCAGCTTATCCTACATTATTTCATCAGTATATCTCATATTTCTGAAATTTGCCATTTGAGCATATTAGTTTTCCTTTTTAATTTCAAATTTCAAATTTCATTCAAATACATTGTAACTTGGAATGAATATTCAAGGACCATGATAAATCGTAAAGATTTTGGTTCGGGGGGAGTAAAATATCAGCAAAATTTTTGATAATCCAAATATTCTTAAATGCTCGCGAAGCGCGCAGGGACTTTTTTCTATGTGTAGCCAGACTGCTAATTTTGTCACAAAAAAATCAATTTCACACAATTTTTAATTTTTTTTTGAATTTATATATTTAAAATTTTTCATCTGAATTTTTTATTTATACTTGCAATTTTTTTTCCTTTTTTCATGCGCCTGTTTGGGTTTTGATTCTTAATTACTGTTTTTTTTGATTTTTTTGATTCTTATTTGATTCTTAATTACTGTTTTTACAAAATCGAATTTCTACCTTATCCTGATTAAAATTTTTTTGTCATTAGGTTGCACTTTCCCCTTTTCCTACCTTATTTCCTCATTTTTCTTATAGTTCTCGTGATTAGCAAAGCTTATAAGTTTAGTATTTGTAAAATCCATGTCTTTATTTTGTGTTGTTAGTATATTTTTAATAGTTCATAATTTAGGCGATTTTGTTAGTTTTACAGCATTTGTTTTTATGCAAAATTAAATTGAGAACACTGCAACTTGATCATTTTTTCAAATGGTTTTTCAAAAGAGTAGGTTTTTGTAAACGTAGAAGCCATCATAATTTTGTAAACGTAGATAATAATAATCATAATTTTGATAATCATAATAATCATAATCATAATAATCATAATTTTGTAAACCTTTTGTAAACGTAGAAGCCATCATAATTTTTGCAACCTGGGGCAGTTCTGATTGGTTTGGTTATGGTATGGTTTGGGCCTATGCCGCACATTGCAAGCTCCAGTCCTGGTGACATCAATATAGGCACCATAGGCTCAAGCACTGCACTCACAAAACCATGCTTTGATTCAGACTTTGTCTGAAACATGGGAGGCTTGGCAGGCCAATGGATACCTGCTGGCACATCCCATTCAATTGGATGAGGTTTGCAGTACTCACTGCCATCTTTAAGAATCCCTGAAAACTCAATTCGTCAGGTAACTGACCAACCTGCGCAGATTTGCAATGCCAGAAAAATGACCTAAAATTGAACAAATTTGCCATTTTCGAGGTATAATAGCAAATTTTGCAACCTGGGAGAGTTCTGATTGAGTTTCGGCAGCCCTGAATTACTCTAAAAACACTATTAAAATGCCTAAAACTCAAAATTCGGACTGCGCCGTCTGTCCACGTTACAGACAAGGCCTAGCTTTCATATTCTGGATATATATATATGCGGACAGACGGACGCAAAAATGGGGTAACTGCTTAAGCTGGCCTTGGCCGCCCGCCGCTTCGGGCAGGGCGCCAGAGCTCCTCCGGCCTCCGGGCACGGGTGCTACGGCTCCGACGCTTCGCCTAGCATGCTTCGCATGCTAGGCTACGCTCCAGGGCCTCCGCACCCATGCCCTCCGGCCTCCGGAGCTCTGACTGCCCTGCCCTCCGCGGCAGGCGGCCGTCGGCCGCGCAAAAAATTCAGAAAGGACTGAAGGCCCCAGGTGGGCTGGAAGATACCTGGTCCAGTCCCATGAGCCAAGAATCCGTCGCTCCGTCCAGAGCCGTCCAAAGCCGCCCATCAAGGCCCAGAAAGCCTCAGTCCTCTCGTCCTCTGCTCAGCGTAGGTTAGACTGACAGAGGGTGCATGGGGAAACGAAAAGAGGGAGAACAAATGCAGAGCCAGAAGAGAGTCCTTGGGGCGCCAGCTCGGAGGCCCTGGAGCCGGTGACGCGATTTGAGGAACCGCCCAGGCCGGCGCCTGCGGTGAGGAGGGGGTTTATGCGGTGAGGAGGGATGTGAAGTAGTTTAGGGTGAGTGCGGGAAGGCGCCGCGATGGCTGGCCTGCGAGACGGAGGCGGAGGCCAACAATCGGATCACGCAGTGCTGCCGCCAGAGTCCCAATGTGGACGAAGGCTGCTACCCTTACTGCCGGATTGCAGTCACCCCAGCTGAGGTTTCTACTGAGCTTCACGCCACTGATATACAGATGGTGATGGTTTGATGGTATGCTTTACAGATGGTGAAAATCGGGAAGGATAAGACGGAATGTCCCAAGGGATCGGCCAAATACACGCTGCAGTGTGTGGCTGGTGGCAAAGACTACACCGATTGCTGCATAGATCTAGGTTCTTTACAGGCCAGTTTTCATTCCTTGAGACCAATTGTTTTTCAAAGGTGTGAAAAGCTGGAAATGTCGGCGTTTCTGCGCTCCGTCCAGAGGCCTGCCAGAACTCAGCGCAATCGAAGGTCTCAAGTGTCTCAAATATCTCAAAACCATTCGCTCCTGCTACCTGACCCACTTCTAGCTTTCAATGCATTCACCTGCCGTGTACCTTTCTTCAAATAAGACAAAAAAAAGCTTGAGGGCAAGTGAGCATTTGAAGCGCATGGTGGCATTATCCTCCTTGGTAGAAGTGTGAAGGTCGCTATGCGGAGACCAGTCGATAGCCGTCGTTCGTGTCTACTTCAGGCGACCTGCAAAACCAATATTCTCATTCCATTTACTCCACTTTTCGAACTTTGAATTATGCAACCAAGGTTCAGGGTCAGCAGGTGCCGCCTTTGTATCCTCATCACCGCCAGTGCTTTCAGCGGGTTCAATGAAGTCGAACCTGAACTGGGATGGGGTTGGGGCTAAGAGATGGGGGTGATGAGGGGGTAACCTCGGTGGGCGGTTGATGGATAGATCAAGTAGTGCGGCGACGGCGGAGACGATGATGAAGTGCAGGAGGGTGGCGGCGATCTCAGCGACGGAGAATACGAGCCAGCCGAGGGCGGAACCGTTGCTGAAGTTGCGGTAGTCCATCTGGGTGATGATGTCCAGGAAGCGCAGCATGGAGATGATGAGCAGGGCCATGGAGCGAAGGGGGTAGAAGGCCAGGTCTTTTACGAACGCCAGCTGGATCACCGGGTAGATGAGCAGCGCCAGGCTCAGACAGCTTCGGTACAGGTAGGTGTGCAGCTGGATCAAAGGATGCCTCCTGCGGGGAAATTGAGAGATAGCCTTTTGGGGAATGCGAAGTAGGGTCGGTGTACCTAAAAGTAGACTGGCCGAGGGCGGTGTAGCTGTCGATGAGGGAGATGCAGACGACGAGGATGCCAAGCGCCAGGCGGCCCAGCCCGATGGCCCAGAGCACCTTCTCCCAACGCCGCTTCCTTACGCACTCCTCTTCGCCTAGGCTCAGTGCAGATTGGAGGGAGGGTAGAGAGATGAAGATGGTTGGTGGGCCAACTGAGGGTGGCCATGTGTAGGGCGTGGAGTTTGAGGAGGCGTCCGAGGACGACGGCGGTGTAGAGTGAGAGAAGGCCAAGGGCGGCGGCCAAGGCGGCCTCGAAGAAGTGGCTGAGACTCCCGATCCGCTCTATGGAAGCTCGACAGCTGGAGGAGCCGAAATAGAACAGCTCGCACATCTCATCCTGCAGTAGAAGCCTTGGATGCGGGCCCTGCCTTGGTGGATTGAGAAGAGGCTACGCTGAAGTAGGTTTGGTAGGAGAGGAAGATGTAGGCGCTGACGTGGAAGACGGTGGAGTGAAGCGTCATCACCACCAGCACGAAAGCCAGCGGCAGGAAATAGAGGGAAAGATAGTCCCTGTACACTTCCCTGCTCGTTGCTAATGTAGTTTTATTCAACTGGGGGCTGTTGCCGAAAGGAGAGGAGAGTGGCGACGCCGGTGACGAATAGGAGGAAGGGCGCCCGCTGCTCGGTGGGGTAGAAGACGCGGTAGAAACTGCGCGCCAGCAGGTTCGTCACATCCGACGCTAGGAACGCCAACCCCGCCAGCAGGAACAGCACTCCTGCCAGGCCCACAGCCCTCCTCAGGGTCGAGTCCACCCTCAATATACCATGACCCATCCTTCTCCCGCCCAGAGATGGTGATGCATGACCAACCGAATCTTGACAGCGTAGATGAAGGAGGGGCCGGAAGCCTGTAGGGCTCTGAGCTGGAGACAGAGGGTGGCTAGGAGGAGGAGTAGATGGAGGGCGCCGAGGGCGAGGTTCCACTGGAGCATGCTGACGGGGGGTTTGGGGACGCTGACGGTGACCTCGGAGAGCTTGATGTTGGAGAACCACCGGTAGTCGATCCAGAGGTAGAGCAGGGCCGGGTAGCCGCAGGTTGCCGTCAGCCCTAAGCTCACGAACCTACACAGCCACAACTGAACTTCCTCCAGCGTAGATGAGAGGAGGGAAGGGGAGGAGGAGACATGAGGACGCGAGTGCCGCGTAGGCCGACAAAAGAGATGAGCAGGCCCGTCATGCAGTAGAGGATGTTCCAGATAGGCTCGTCCATGGTGTAGTGGAGGAAGAGGAACTGGGCCTTCTTCCCTGCAAGGTGGAAAGATGAGGCGATGGTTGAGACTCGGTTGAGAGAGGATGATAGGACCGAGGCCTTGGAGCCAAGAGTATTCGGCAAGCCAGAAGGCGCAGCGAACGAGACCCAGCAGTGTCATCAGTGATCCCGCACAGACTAGCCACCGACTTCGGAAGCCCTCCACCGATGCAAAATAGCGGCTGGACAACCAGCTCAGTTCCCTGTCAGACACCTCATTCACATCATCCTTCACCAGTGAAATAGTAAGTGGGCCAAACCGAAGGATGATGACGGCAAAGATGGCAGCCAAGATGGAGTAGGCGAGGTCCCAGCCGGCGAAGACGCGCATGGCGCTGATCACCTCCTCCGGCAAACCTCCCCATTGCCCACTCCCTGCTTCACCCACCTGCAGCAAGCACTTCAGGGTAATGGCTTGAGGGTAATGGCAGTTTGAGGGTGATGCCTGTCGCAGTGCGTGAATATTCACCGAGTCTGCAACGACACAGCCGATAGCCACCGGGACGCTGACCAGACAGAAGCCGATGCTCAGGTACAGGAACCTTAACACTCCACTTCATTGTTGGCTTTATTGAAGGGCGAAAATAAGGGGAACCAATTGATTTTGAGCTGGTCCAGCAGAAGGGTTGAAAGGCCGGCAAAGAAGTAAAGTGTGGTGATCCAGTGAGTATTGGTGTACTGCTGAATGTGGTAGTTTTTGAAGGCCTCAAAGATTGAGTTGGTTAGGAGGTTTTATTGGCCAATTGCTTTGGAAGAAACCTCCGAAATGGTCGCCTTTGTGGCATTGATAACGCTGGTAACGCCACACAGCAAGAGCAGGCATCCGAATATTCGCAACTTGTGACTCCTCCATGAGGAGACGGAATTCGGTACTCCAAAGAGAAATTCCGCCCCCATCGCGAATGGGAAGCAAAGTTATTCACAAGTGCTACATTTTTTGCTGAAAACAGAATGGCATTCAAAAATAGTTGTGAATTATGCTTGGGGATAGGCCCTAAAGAATCTTTGGGCTTTGTCCTGAAAATGAACTAATTTCACTATATTTTACGACATAGATGGAAAAGGGGGAATGAGGAATGAAAGTGAGGGTTTGGAAAAGAGAGAAGGGGCAATATGTATGACCTCGGGTGGTCCATCGACGCATTTGCTGCTCTAAGGGCCTCGAGCATAGGCTGGGTAAACAAAGTGGACCCTTCGCCCCTCAAAACCGACCCCCATCCTTTGCTACGCCCATTCTCTACCCATCGCCACTCTATACATCACTCTCCCTACACCCAACCAGCTTCAGCCAACAATTTTGAGCACCCTTTCATTTGCCCTTTTGCTTAAGCAGTGGCTTTCAGCAAAAAGGGCAAAAGGTGGGCGGTGGGATGGGTTTTGTGCGTCGGAATGGCGGTGGTGGGGGGGCAGCCAGGGAGGTATGTGGAGCATTGGGGGGCGTGTTGGGGTAAAAGGGGGGTGTGCCTATTTAGTGGCAGTGTGGCGGAGGAGGAGGCCGGGGAACCGGTTCCCTTCCTTCCCCCTCTGCCTCCCCGGCCAACAAGGGAGGGAGACGGGCGGCCTTCCTCTATCCATTGATGATGAGGTAGACAGGAGTCTCTCCCTGCCCCCTCTCTTATTTCCACCCCTCCGGCCACTCTCATGCCCCTAGTCCTACAATTCCTATGTATCCTTCCTACCTATCCCCCCTTCCCCCCTGCCCTGCCCCTCTTTCCTCCCCCGCAGAGGCTGGCATGGCATTTGTCAGTCTTATTACACAGCCTTGTAGGGGCTGTCCGTTAGGGACTACTGGGCAGTGAGTGAGAGGGAGGTGTTGCGAAGCGCCTAATCTCCGCTCGCCCTTCCATTTCCCTCCCGCACTGCCCATTAGGCACCCACCCGGCTCACTACTCTCCTCTCCATATGTCCACAGATGCGAAAGCTAGCAGTAAGTAAATTGTCGGACTACTACATACATTTTCAGGTAAAAAGCAATTATATGTACAAGGGCGATCCGAAAAACAAGGCACATCAGTGAAATGGAGACTTGCTAATATACTAATCATCATGGTTTTTATAAGCAATTAATTCACCCTACAAATATGTACAAAGCTAGGACAAGATTCAGCGAGGAGAGAAAACAAGTTTAGGCTAGGAGAGATTGATATTCATGGGGCTGAGATGCGTCTCGTCGCTAGCAGTCTCTTTCCATATCAACTAATCCACTTGTCATGGACATAATCCATCAGCTCTTCGCTTTCGCAGCATTCACCACTTCCTTCTCGTCTGAAATTCCCGGCTACATACTCCTTGACTCCGCCCAAATTTTCAAGTGCAGGGATGGTTGAACTCCTCCTAATTTAAAATGCAAAAGCAAGTGTTGGTGTCGCAGTGAACTATGGGGTGGAGATCAAGGCGGAGGATGTGAATGTTGTTGAAACCACCTCTGGACTGACAGCGGAATACATCAGGTTTGGGCCTAACTTTCATGAATTCCATGAATTTCATAGCTTCCGTGCACTCTGCAAGTGAGAGAGTAAAAATCAGGTTTCCGGGCAACTACTCACTGCACTTTCGGCGCATCAAAGTGCTGCAGCCTTTTCGACACCTAGCAGGCGATGTCTCCGTACTTCTTCAGGTTGCCGCAGCAGGTGGAAATGCCAAACAAATGACGCAAAGCTAGGTTGAAGGTTCCGTTGTTCGAGGGCCCAGGTGGCGTCAATTTCGACTTCCCCTACCAGGCCTACCCAGAAAAGCTGGACAAACAGGCCGTCTGTGACCAGGACGCCGGCGTTGTCTACCACGCCAATCGACCCTACTGGTCCCAACCACTTCTCTCTTTTCCAGCTGAATGCTTGAACTTAGCTCCAGTCGATACTGCGATTTGTGCTCCGTCACTGGACGAGTAGAACGGCGGCTGAAGAAGGAGAGCCTTGTCCTTGGGCCCTCCTCCGCTCCCTCCAATTGCACCAGCGTCAGTAACCTTACACTCCTCCATTCCCCTACTTCTGTAGCATTACTTCAGCTGACGGAGGGGGAGTACGAGATTCGGCGCCAGATTCGCCTGCCCAATCGCACCCGTCTCGAGGAGGAGGCCAGGAAGGCCGATATTGAGGACGAGGCTTTGCTGGAACGCCTCAAGAAAGGCGTAGCACCAATTCAATCCAATAGTTTTGCTGAAGGCATTCAGATAGTGGGACTGCTGCTGACAGGAAGGACGGATGCTAGTCCGAATGAATCTGCTGGACTCCCCGCGCAAGGCCCTGGGGCAGGAGGAGTTCTTCGCCGACACTCCGGACTGCAAGTGCTGTCTGGAGCGTAACAAGGAGACCTTCGCCTGCAAACTCCTCGGCTTCCTCTACTGCAACCGCCCCAAATGCATGGCCCAGTACGCCCAGGTTTCCAACTCCTATGCTCTCACACCTGAAGCAACACCTACATGCGGCACTTTTGAGGCCTGTCTGAGCGAGGAGAGAATTGTGGTAGCCTGCTACACCATCCAGTTCAATTACCGCCTCACAGACGACTGGGCAGAGGTGGCCAGATTCCTGGCCGATAGGCCTAATCCGCCACCGAAAACAACAGAAAAACCAAAAGGGTCCCAGGAAGCTTTTAGGCGAGCTTTTTTGCGGTTCTTTTTTAGCAAATGTGCGAACAATCCCGATTGAAGGGAAGAAGAAGAAGCAGCGTCGGAGCAGCAAGCGTGTTTGGCAAAGGTGGAACTTTCGGCCATTCGCTCCTTTTGCCGAACCAAATGGAATCGAAAATTTTGCTGCCACCAATGCCCGGGTGTATGCTCTGACAGTTGATTGTTGCTTTTGTTTGCAATCAGTTGCTGCAGCCCGACTAAAATATCACAAGCTGGTTTTATCTATAATGCTGCCCAAATGAAAAGCTTGGCCATTTCTATATCCCTGAGCACAGGCAAGACTGGCAAAAAAGAAATCTTGGAATGAATGCATAAAAACACAACCTTGGAGAATAGGAAAACCAGAAACTAGGAGAGTCTAGACGAAAGCTGCCAGAACGAGGTCAAAGGGGATTTTAGCAGCAAGTCTGTGCCAGTCCCCATTTTGAAAGACTTCGGCCGTGTTCTCCTCGTCTCCGCCGATCACCACGAGTTTATCGCCGATGGCGGCGGCGGAAGACCCGACTCTGTTGCGCTGCACCATCCAGCTTTGAATGATTGTTGTCTAGGCGTAGGAATAAAACGGTGAGAGAAGCTCCACTGCTCCAGCGGCCAGCCACTGGGTCGTAAATTTCGCAGGAATACTCCTTTGCCTGCTTATGGTGTCCAGCTATCAAGTATATCTGATCTGCAATTCTGAAGCGTGTCGCAGCAGATTGATTGTCAGGCGGCGGAAAGGTGGTGTAGAACCTTGATAGACGGCAGCGGAGGCATTGAAACGGTGTGAGTTGGGCGGGGGCAGACGGCACCAGTCCCCACTCCGGGGGTCGTAGAAGTCTGCACTGCGAGAGCCCAGCACACTGCCGAAGGCGTACAGAGCTCCTGGAAACGGAATTAGCTTTCATCTTGAATCAGATCATTTGTGCCATAGATTGCATATTGAAGGTTTGGCCAGGCTGGTATTCATAAAGTCGTTCTATTCATTTAAAAATGGCCTATCGGCGACTCTCAAGGGGGTATTCATAAATTCACAATTATCGGCAGACACTTGGCCGATATCCCTCATTTCAATTCATTTAATAGGCTGTTTGGCCGATTTGTTGCCTATCAGTCGATTTGGCGGCCGACAGCAAATTTGGCCGATAAATTCATTTCTGTTCATTTAATCAGCAGTTTGGCCGACATTTGCCGGACAGGGTCAGGGCTGTCTGCCAACTATCGGCCAGGCCAAAAAGTCAATTTTTTCGATGTTAGTATCTTTTTACACATGATTCAAGGTAAGTAGACACGTTTGGAAGAAATATTGTGTTATTATTTTATTCTTTTGAGATTTTTTAGTGAAAAAAGTTTTCTGTTTTTACCAGGGGCCTGTACCAAGCTTTAGAGATTCATAGGGGGTGATAAACCCCATCCGCCATATTTTTTTACAGAGTTTATACAAAAACAGTGGTTTTCATGACGCCAATTTCAGGTGAATAAAACTAATGAATGAAATTAAGTCTGCACTTCTCCACATTAAAGAGCATGTTTGGTAGGGCTCTTAGACGCAAAAGCGTGCGCTGGGGGCGCGTGTAGCCAGTGGTACAGCACTCCCACGGTCTGGAAGGGTCGCTCGGTACGACCCCGGCCGCGCGCACACCTTTTGCGTCATTCAATCCCTTCCTTGTCTGAGATCGTCTTGTGGGGATGAACAAGTTTATTTTTCATTAGGTTAATCTGATACGAATAGAAGAAGAAATCAAGAAATACCAGCGTGCCCTGCATCCTACTTGTGTATACAACATTACAGTAAGCGGAAATGGAGCAGTCAGAAAACTGTCATCAATCATGCAATATGCCTTAATGACGCCCACGGTCTGGGAGGGTCAGTTCAACGAAGTCAGTGGCTTCAATATTCTCAACAGCTTCAATAACTTCAACTGCCTCAATAACTGAACTGTTTTTAGCCTGTGCGCCATATTTTAGCCATCAGAGCTTTATGTTTCTTCCCCGAAAATTCATTGATCAAATGTCAGCTGATTATCGGCTACCAATTATCGATTTAGAAAATTGGCTGATAAATTTTGAGGTATTCATAAATTCGCCGATAATGAAAGATATTTTATGAATAGAAATTTATTATCCACAGACATTATCAATGGGTTATCGCCGATATAATGAATTGCGGCCAGAGTGGCAAAAGACCTTCGTAGGGCAGGATATTGAGGCTGCTGTGCTGGCCGGGTGGAGAGGCAACGGGGATCCAGTCGCGTCCCATGAAACAAGCACCACCTCCAGCACCGATCAGAATTTCCGTAGCACTCACTGAATTAACCGCCCTCTATTCATTTCCTCAATAGATTTGATGGTATAACCGGGAAAGGCGTAGACTTGGCCGTTGAGGTGGGCAATAGCAGGACGGATGCAAGGCTTCGGGAAGGCTGGACCCGGCGTCACTTTTAGTGTACTCAGGTCCAGCAAGTCCACACTGCTCGACGCCTCAAATCACTCTCAACTAATTAGAAGCTGAGAGAAGCTTTTATGACTCAAGTGGAAAGCCGATGGCTTGAAGCTGAACCTGAAGCTGGCGTCCTGGGGCGCGACCGCCAACAATGATGGCCTTGTCCAGACAGAGACGCTGAGCTGAGAAGTCTCTCCTCTGCTCGCCCAGTGCAAAGAAGTAGCTGCTGTTGGCCTGGCCGCTGGTGGAGAGGAGGAGGAGCTGAGGCTTCTCCCGCCTCAGCCCCAGCACCACCACATCCTCGTCCCCCTCTGCCATTATAGTCAATTTTCATAGGAGCATTGCAGAGGAGGTGAAAAGAACGTTGAATTTCGGGCGTAATGTCGATGATGTCGAGGCTGGAGGCTTCTGCTGGTTCAGTTTCTCGAAGGAGCTTGGCGGCCAATTCATTTGCAGGCATCGTTAACAAGCGCTTCAGCCGATCCCGCTTTTCCTCCTCCTTCTCTGTAACTTTGTTCTTTAGTCTGAGTCACGATATTTGTTAAATTTTCTTTTTTAACGCAATCCACGATTTTGAAAATATTCAACGCTGTTTAGGGCAAAGGACACCTTCCATTTATTTAGAAATATCTCTCGAATTACCCAAAATGCAAATTTTCTCACATTTTGGACTGTTATGAGTTCCTTTTTGCAAATATTTCAGAGCCAAGCGGGAGGATAATATAAACAAACTGTGGACATATATAATCTGACGAAATAAGAGTAAAAATGTTCATGTTCACCCTCCTCTTTGGGATATGTTCTTCTATTAAAAAGTATTTTAAATTAGGAATTGAACCAGCTGTTGGTTTGTTGTTATCATGGGGTGCTTGGATCCGGAGCATTCGTAGCGTCTTCTTGGCCAGGGCGATGGCCTTGTCCTTGGGCAGCTTGCTGGCGTTGCTCTGCGCCTCGCTTAGCGCAAAAGCCTTGCAAAACGTCTCCAACAGGGGATTCCCACTGTTCCCGCCTCGCATTTCGGCCTAAACACATCCCTCTACATCTGACCTTGCGATAGGAGCATAGCCAGGACCTGAGTGAGCAAAGCGAGTCGCACACCGTCCATGTGCTGCTTCAGCTGCTCCGACAGTTGGCAGCTCTGCCCAGCCTCCAAGTCTTCGGCCAGAGCTCCGGCCACGTCCCGCACACAGGCCAGGCTGGTGAAGCGGCTGGGTCTAGGGTGCACCTCTGCTTCCTGTACCCCCAGTAGCTCCTAGCAAAGGCTTTGAAGGCTGGAGGAAAGGAAAAGGGGACAAGGTCGAGAGTGGTGGGTGGGTGCCGCTCCAGGGCGCAAAAGGAGCAGAGGAGGATGTGACAGGCTGGGCACCACCAGATATCCTTGGCCGATTTCAGCTCGCCGCACAGCTCGCAGTCCAGGGCCCCGTAGAACGCCTGGCCGAAGGCACTGCCCATGGAGGAGCCTGCCTGGAGTACATCATTTTCTCCTCCGCTTTCTGTTAGGGCTGGAGAGCATTTACCTCCATTTTGAAAACCATCTTGCAGAATGGACACGTGCTGCTGATCTTTTCGCCCAGAAGCTTTTGGAGACAGGCCTGGCACATTTCATGGCCGCAAGGAAGGACCTGACAAGATATCGTCTTTGCTGCAATGAAAGTCTAGAAACTGCCAGGACTGACCAAAAGGGAAGGACACTTGTCGCAGCATATAGGGCAAGACTTGTAGTAGGCAGGGCGCGGTGACTTTGGCGAAGTTGACGAACTCGCACTCATCACTTTTCTTAGCCCATCATCATTCACCTTTATCGTTTTAAACAACCTTCTCGAAACCAATCCATGACGTGGATAGCAAATGCAAAGAATTCTCAAACACTTCAACAAATAGTTTACTTTCCGCAACAGTGAGTGGGGCAAGCAAAGTGAAAAATGAAGAGCATGGGAGGGTGGAAATGTCAGTGGTTGAGAGTTTGTCGCTGGCGCGGCGTTGCATCCGTCTCGTACTCGATCTCCAGGCGCGGTCGCAGCAGTCGCTTCTTCGCTGCCGAACTAGACTCACCCTGTTTCCTCTTCTTATTACTTCTCTTCCAACCTAAACAGCCGATAGGAAGAGGAGATGCCTTCTTTTTCTTGGGGACGGTGAAGGAGACGCGTTTTTTGGACGAGCCATCTGGTAGCCCTTCTTCAGCTGGAATTAGGACGCGGATATTGTCATCTTGAAATACTGGCAGCGTTTCTGGATGTACCAGACTGGCTGGCATTGGAGTCTTCATCGTTCTCGGAGGCATACGGACTGGTGGTGGTGGCGAAGTTGGCGTCCTATCAGACACTCACATCTTTGCATTCCTCTCTCACTCTCTATTTCTAACCTCCATATCTTCTTCCTCATCCGACTCTCGGAAGTCCGCCACATACTCCACTTCACCGGCCTGCAGCGACCAGGGTGCGTATGAATAGAGTAGGGGATGCTAAAGTTGAGTGTAACAAGACGTTCCTCTTCCTCCTCTAACTCCCGCTCCACATCATCCTCCATGGCTTCCTGCTGATCCACGGCCTTCTCGAATGCCGCCTGGTTGAAGTTGTAGATGCCCTCGTACTGAAAAGGCTGAGGTTAGACTGGGACTGAGGGAGGATGGGTAGAAGGGGATGAACGGTGCCCTGCTTGAGGCGCTGCAGAAGTTCCTTTTCGATGTTGGTCTCCAGTTTGGCGGCGATGAGAGCCTTCTCCTCCCGCCGTTTTTCGCGCCGTTCTATCTTCCGCTGAAGTGGCACGATCTTCGTCCTGTATCATCATATCACGCTTTTCAGGCTTCTTCGAAACTGGCTAAAAATTAATTCCTGGTACATCGTATTGAAAAGCAAACCAGTTGAAAAAGTTCACTTTTAAAAGAAAGGGGTGCCTATAAGAATGGTGACCTTGATTTGAGCTTGAGCTTGCGCATGCGTATGAGGTACTGGGTGATGCGAATGTAGCGCTGCTTGCACTTGTGTTGGATAAAGTCCGGCCAGTAGATCAGGTGCTCGTTCAGCTGCTCGAAGGCTTTCTCCAGGTTACGCGCCAGCCGAACCTCAAGCATACACCCTCTTCTACATTCTTCCATGCTATCCCCACACTTCACCTTCTCCCACATGCGCTCCGGGAAGTGGGATCGCTCCACTACCTTCATGTAGAGGTAGATCACTCCTGTAACGAAACAAGATGAAAAGGGAGAGGAGGGTAGGAGAGGAGCACCGTTCTCCTCCCGAACGGTGGCGTACTGGCTGTTGGCCAGTGGACAGGCACGACGATTGCAGAGCCCACTTAGGTTGTATTCGTTGCGGCAGAACACTTGCGGTTTCGTCCTTCATTACTCCCATTACTCCTCCCTTTTTAGCCGTGGAGAATGAGAGATTACTTGATTTTGTAGGAGCAGAAGCCCTTGTCGATTATATTCCACACCTCAATTGGTGAGGGTTTAGCCGAATGAGGTTGGAAATGAAACAGAATAAAAAAAGTACCACGTCGTCGCACTGCATAGCTTGTTACCTTAGCGTGTTCTTATCCTCCTAAAGCGTGCTTAGTTGGATAGTTTCTGGTCATTCATCATTAGCTTTTGATATCTTTGTATCTCCACAAGTGATGTACATTAAATCATATTTAGTTTAAAACTTTATTGCAGATAATAGACGGGAATAGGAATGTTTTCAAATGCAATGAGCAGCAAGAAAGAAGCAACAAAGCCAAATGGTCAATGAGTGCTGATCAATCTTTGAGGGCAGTGGATTCAGAACTTGGCTGGCTGGAAGCAATGAGCTGGGCCTCTTGTGCCTCGGAAGGCAGACAAGGCAGCTGCCATTGTCCCTCTGCGTCCTTCTTCAGTCGGTAGCGACGGAGGCGCCCACAGGCCACACACTTCACTGACAGATGCTGCCCGCCAGACTTCCCCAACTTCACCTCTCCGTTCCGCCCTTCAAACACTGCTCACCTTTCCGCCGTTTCCGTCTAGTCTCCTAATGAACACAGGAGCTGTCTAAATGTCCTCAGCCATTGTAAGATGAAGAGAATAGTGACCAAGAAGCAGAGGGCGGGTGCAGGAGCGGCAGTAGCAGCGCTTGACGGCAGGCGCAAGCTTCACCTGAGCCTTGAGGCTGACCTCGCGCAGGTTTTTGGCCAGGATTTCGGCAACAGTCTCCTGCCCTGTGGCAGAATGAAGATGTAGAAGAGAGCAAATGCAGTGAGTGTGAGGAACCAGTGGCAGCCATGAGTATGGAGGCTTGGTGGAGGAAGGCAGCGCGTTGCACGTGCGGCTGGCTTCGACCAACTGGCCCCAGTCTAGGAACATCGCCGCTCGTCTGCCGCTTCTTCTTCCCCATTCTATTAACTGACAAACACATATTCCAACTTAATGCCGCACATATGCTAAAATTTCAAGTTGAATACCCGACGATTTGCAATTTAGATTTAATTTCGACCTCAATAAACGTTAGTACATTGGCAAACCTTAGGTAAGTTGGCAAATATTTTGCAGAATTTTGATGTTCAGAACATTTTGCAACCAAATTTAACTTGTAATTCTAAATGAACGTCAAATGTCCACTGTCAAGTGAAAGAAAAGGAACAGCTATGAAGGGGGAGCGTTGGGAAGTGGAAGTTGATCAGGGTCTGGAGTAGAGTCACTGAAGTAGCGGCGTCGGGACAAGTAGGCCAGCTGATCCTGCACTTCACTAAGCGCTACAACCGTCTCCTGCAGACCGTCACTCCTGCCAAACATTGCCAGTCTGAGATTTGCCTTTAAAAGGAACGCAGAACTGAATGTGGAGGTTGGATACGGTGCTGGAAAGTCGCTTCAGATTGTTGGCCGAATTTTCCACCGCGGCTTCTTGCAGGGCGAAATTCTTGATGGCCGTTGCCAAAATCTGTGAAATTGGCTTTTACAGACTTTGCTATCTTCACCTGCAAAGGCCTTAGATACCTCAGGACTTTTGGAGGTTTTGACGATCTGGGTGCAGAGGTTGGCTGCGTCCGCCAAAGAGTCGCCGATCCGGCCTGGCAATTTCGTACGCCCTTCCACCTGCAATTTGCCCCATTAGAACTCACAAGCTCTCCAGAGGACTGCACTTCAACCTGAACGCTGGAGGTTCGCGTAAGCTGGCTCATGACATGATTTCAATCTCAATCAATTGCCTTGCGACACCGGAGAAGTTCACTGCCAGGGACTGCGCCTATTTCGGAAGGCCAATCTTGTCGGGACTCAGGACTCGGCGCTGTTTGGAATTCTTCGCCTCTGCAGTCAAGCCTCCTGATTCAGGCTCCCCAAGCATAGCAAAGCTTCAGAGACCTTTTCTGGCCAACTACTCACGAATTTCAATAATGTTTTACTTTGCTCCCGTTTTGCTTCTTTCTAGTTGAGTTAGGTAGCCTGACTTTTCGCTCAATAAGCTAAAACATATCACCTGATGCAACTGCGCAAATTTGAGCAAAGTATTAGCTTAGCACATGCCGCTACGACTCCGAAAAAGTTGGCAAATCTCAATGTCATTGCATTCAGCAGATAGGACATGCTAGTCAGAGCCATGTGAACAATGCCGCGTTGGCTACTAAAAAGCTGGATAGCTGGGCAAACTCGGCGCCCCTTCCAGCACCTTTTTCAACTCCGCCAAGCATGGCCAGCAGGAACCAGGCGAAATGGCTTCCTCTGGAACCTGCTCCGCTCCTACTGCTCCCATCAGAAGCATCGCCTGCTCCAATTCGGCCTCCGCTACAGACTGGTCCTCCCACCTCAACAACAGGCTTTCCAAACACCCCCTACAACTGCAGCTTTATCGGGAAGCAGGCGTGCGGGGGATTCTGCAAAAGCTTCGGGAGCAGCTGCAGCTGAGCAGACGGCGCCTATTCATCGCCGCCGCCGCGGGCATCGTCCTACAGGAGCCCCACCTAATCTCCGACGAAGAGCTGGAGCGGTTGCTTCCTCTCACTTTTATTGGTTAGGTGAATATGCGCTCTGACCTGCAGGACGGGGGAGTTTGCCAAGGATCCCAGCACCAGCGGTCACCCCGTCCTTGCTTCTGGTGAGTGAAGAGGGAGGTAGGGGGCAGGTTGTAAGGTGAGAGTGGAGTGTGGCAGGTGATTGGGAGCTGATAATGACTTCGCAGCATTTCCGCATGTGGCAGCGTCTGTCGCCGGGGCTGGAGTCCAAGGGGATCTATGAATACTACGCCGTAGGCTGCTACTCTACCATCTCCGCTGAAGAATTTTTCCTCGCCCAGGTGAGTCCCATTGGAGACTGCGGGATTAAGATTGGAGAGACGGGGCAAGATGGGAGAGTTTCAGATGGATCTGGAGTACAGAAAGCAGTGGGACAACTACGTGATTGGGCTGGAGGTGGAAGAAGAGGATGAGAGGACTTCTACGGAGCTTGTTCGCTGGGTCACCCACTGCCCCGTTCTCATCTCACATTCATTTCTGCCCCGTCAACATATTTCAAACGGCCTCAGTTCCCAATGTACCCGCGAGAGTACCTGTTCACTCGACGTTGGTCTGTGCACCCCGACCGATTCGTGTTCATCTCCAAAGGTCGCCTACCATGACCCTTGCCCAAAACTTCAAGGAAAACAGGATTGGCTTGAGGCGTAGATGAAGCAGAGGTGGCGAACAACAAGCATGTTCGAGTGGAGCACTATCGCGCCGCCATGGTCATCCGTCCGCACAGCAGTCCGAAAGAGGTTCTCACTCTCATCCTACTCGCTTCGAATCGCGGCTCATAGCAAGGTGCTTGTTTTGCAGCCAGGCTTGGACTTCGCGATGACCTATCGCGCGGACCCCATGAGCAGCATCCCCAACATCGCCTATAAGTGGATGCTGCAACGGGGTCAGTTTAGCGGAAGACTTCTGGCAAGGAGTGATGAGAGAATGGGGTTGAGGTATACCGGGCTTCCTAGAGCAGGTGCTGAAGGCTGCGGAGCGCCTAACGCCCGAGGCGCATTCGGAAGCCGCCCAGCGCTACCTTCGACCCAATCCAGCCATCATACCCCATCATCAGGACCCAGAATAGCCTCAAACCAACATTCACTCTTTTTCATTCTTTGCAAAGTCTGCCCACATTTCTGCCATTCTGTTTGCTTGCAGCTAGGAACTGATTTAGTTTTTGGTGTTCGAGAAAGGAGATTCTATTGAATTTCCTGCGCTGTCTCCATATGTCAAGCTCAAATATGCAGCCAACATTAGTGATATAGATGCGATAATAAAATTTGTTTGCAAATTGACTTGCCCCATGCAGAAATTCAAAGGTAGCAAAATTGCAACAATTTTCTTCATTGGAAAAAGAAGATGGTGTGAATTATGGAATGTATTGGTGAGGTAAAGAGAAAAATGGCAGCGTACCCACTGTGGACGCGACTGCGAATTCTTCGCGCCAGTCTGACTTACAATGCTCACTTGGATTCCATCTACGCCATGGAAACGGCTGCGGAGCCGCTCTTTTGGATTGTGGACAACTACGTTCGCCGCTTCGGAGTGGTGCCATTTGATCTTCAATCAGTCACCAGCCCCGTCCTTTCAAAGTCAATCATTTTAGCTCTTCGTTGGATTCCTCATCTCCATGGTGGGCGTAGTGATTGCTTTTGCCTACCTCGTCGTCGTACCCTATGAAATACTTCGATTCATCGATGAAAAAGTTTCCTACATCATTTCTATTTCTTGAACGGAAGATTCATGACTTGAGGCCTGGATCTCATTGGCGCTGTACTTCGTGGCTGGTCACTGGCTTCTGGTGAACTTTGTCTTCATCTACTACAAAGCCTACTCCACCAGCCCCGGTTTCCCCCCTAAGGTTCATCCTCTATCAGCAGAGAATCAAATCTGGCTAATTTATGAGATCTGCAAAAAGGGAGTAGTTTGAAGGGTGGACTGCTGGAGGAGACAACGGGAATGTGCAAGCAGTGCATAGCGCCGAAACCGCCGCGAACGCACCACTGTCGCATTTGCAACCGCTGCATTCTGAAGATGGATCATCACTGCCGTTCTTTCATGTTCCGCCCAGCAAGTAGGAAATGCAAGTGAGAGGTGCTTTGTAGCCTGGCTGAATCAGTGCGTAGGTCACGGGAACCATCGCTATTTCTTCCTCACAATGTTCTGGATGTGGGCCGCCTGCCTCTACATCGTCATTGCCATGCATCGCTGTTTCGTCGAGCACTTCTGGAATACGCTCAATGTTTATTTTACTTTTTCATTGCTCATAAAAACGGATGTCTTGATTTATTTCAAAATTGTGGACAGAATAGCTGAAACGAAATATCTGTAGTTATATAGTTTAGAATAATTCATGTAATCTAAATATCTAAATGAATATCTAAAATGGTAATGCAGACGCTGGAAGCTCCCTGGTGCATGCGCATGGATCCACTGGCACCCTACGCGTATCTCATTTGTGAGAGAAGGCCAGATACTACAGAAGAGGAGATCTCCGATCTCACCACAACCCTTGATCCTAGGGTTTCTGTCAAAATTTCATACAAAATATTACGAAAATGAATATATTTTGAGGACGCTTTGGTTGAGCAATACAGAGCTTTTCAGGAGGGCATGGTAGCCTACAACTGTATCATGTTCATGTACTTCACAGCTGCTGCCATAGTTAGCCGCCTTTCCCTTGTTTATCCAGACTTTAAATGCGTGGTTTCCGTTTAGGTGGTTGGTGTGGGTTGTCTGATGGGCTGGCATGCCTACCTGATCTCCAGAGCAGAGACGAGCGTTGAGCATCACATCAACGAACAAACGGCCAAGAAATGGCTGAAGGAAGGAAAGGTTGCTTTGACTTCAGCAATTCAAATGGTAGTTTGAACGTTTGAGATGTTCCGAAACCCGTACGATAGAGGATGGCGAGAGAACTGGCGACTCTTCCTGGGCATTGAGCGTGGGAGTGGGCGCAGTTTTTGGCGCCACGTCCTTCTGCCTTCTGCTCATCCTCCTGCCGGGGATGGATTGTCATGGAGCGATTTGGGAACCTCCATTCTTCCCTTCACTGCCAGGCCACATGACTACTAGCTCTTTACGCCTTTCTCATCTTTACCAAAATATTGCTTTTTTCCACCAGTTGAGCGATTGATTTGACATTTTGCATTCTTTCTAGCATTTTAATGCCAAAGAACTTTGTGCTCTGCTTTTTGAATGATTGCTAGCCAATGCAAGATTCAGCACGATACAATGGCAGAGAAAATTTCGCTAAAGAATTTAGCGAAGAATTTTAAGAAAATAATTTAGAGCTAGAAACGCCAAGGGGAAGGTAGGGATTGGGGGTGAATAAATAGGAGATGGGGAGGAGTTAGGCCTTCCTTGGGGGACGGCTAAAGGGAGTGCAGAGTCGGCAGGCGAGGGGACAGGCACGCCGCATGAAGGCAAAGTTCTGCCCGCACTGCCCACGATGGCTCCAGTAGTTGCAGAGCACATGCCGATTGGCACAGCCCCGCCGCTCTGTCTTACGAATACCTGCACCCTCTCTTCATTTATTCCCTCATGGCTTACAGGCTTGTGATGAGAGAAATATGTAAATAGAAGTGAGAGAAAAGAAAGTACGCTGGCTATTCTGACGCTTGAGGCTAGAGCGCTGGCCGGCGTTGGGCGGAGGCCAGGGGCAGGCATCCAGTCGCAGTCTGCCAGGGGTTCAAGATTGAAGGATAGGAGGTGGGAAGAGAGGTGGAGGGAGTAGTGGAGGGTGTAGGAGTAGAAGTGTACCTGGTGGGGCATGACTCAGCATTGACGATGGTGCAGCCGGGAGTGCCGCAGCTGCGCTGGCAGAACGGCTTCATCCAGTACGGATTTGCATCGCAGTAGCCCTTCAACCACCCTCTATCTACTCATTTACACTTCCACCGCTTCCAACTGAAAAAGAAATTAATAAAAAGGCATAATGGAATGGCCAACCCTGCTGGCCCAGAAGCAGCAGTTGGGATGAGAGTCAGCTCCGTGCTTCACCTCGCTGATCTTCCTGCGACTAGGAAGGTAAATAAGCCCATGTGCAAAAGAAGAAGCTAACGTTTGAGGCAGGGGAGGAGGAGCGGAGGAGGTGAAAAAGTGTCGTGTGTCCGCGGGCGGTCGCGGGGTGAACTTGAGTCTGGTCACCCGCTGCTGGCTGCGGCGCCGATCGGACGAGACTGGCAACTCAATGCGCTGGCCGGGAAGCTGAAGAGGGGGAAGGGTGGAGGGCGGACGGCGTTTCAGGGAGGCGATGTGACGCTGCAGTTGCGAATAGTCACCCACAGCCGCGTCCGAATAGCCCTTCAGATGCCGCAGGAACTGAGGGAGGGGTCAATTGCTGTGAGCAAGGAAAACATTGGAAGGAGGTTCGCTGATTTCTGGATCGCCGCCTCTGACTGCCTCATAGTTCTGGAGATGATGGAAGGATGGAATGGGGTTGAGAAAAGAGGAGAGCAGGATACAGATGGAGATGGTGTGCTGACATCGTAGGCCGATGGTTTCCAGGCCTCTGCGGGCTAAAATCGGTGCATTGTGAAGTCGTGAGAAGTGTATGGGAGACTTCTGACCTCTCTAACACTGCTGACGGCGTAGTCTGTCTTTGCAGGCAGCGTCGTCCCGTAAGAGTTGTCAGCAGACTTCAACACAATGCCATGTCTTCTAAATCCATCTAAGTATTGAGATATATAATCCGTACCGTGGATGGGGTTCCGTAAGGCTCATCGATAGGTTTAGCCTCCTACAAATGCATTTGCTCAAAAAGGGCATGAGGCAAGATATGCAGTAGCGCAAATACCTCGTAGATCGTTACTTCTCGAACTTCACTTTCTGGAGGTTCATAGTCTTCTTCTGGTGGTGTTGGCTGCAAGATATGGGGGAGTGAAAATGTTGCCTAAATCTTGAGATTAGAGCAACTTCTTCGTATGGCGGTGGTGGTGGAGGCGGCGATTGGTTGCCATAGCCTTCGTTCTGAAATACCCTTACATTCAAGTCAACCATCTTACCAAAATCTACAACTCCTAAATCTATTTCATAGAAATAAAGACCACTGGTGCAGCAGTTGTAGGCTCATCATAAGGCTCTGCTGTCGTGGGTTCGCTATATTCGCTCGGTTTATCTTCCTGCTGATAGTTATTCTACACAGCCCTCGTCATTAGACCTGCTGCCAAGCTCAACCTCATATTTCTCCTCTCCTCTGACATCATTCTCAACAGCTTTGGGCCCTTCCTGGAACTGATAGACATATGTTATGTTAATTAAATGAGAGCCATAGAATTGTGCTCAAAAATTCACTTACAACGGACGTGGGAGGTGCGGGTGCAACGGTTTCCTGTAAAATAACAAAATTCCGTTCAAAACCTATATTTGCATTCTCTTACATCATATTCTCCGCCGTCGTTTGGCGTGGCTTCTGGTGGTTGCTGAAAATAAGTGTACAGCGTAAGCAATAAATGTTCTGCTCCATATAGCCAGTACAATAGGCGCATACTGCTTGATACTGCATAGGTAGCATAGGAAACTGATGGTCTGTTAGGATGGTTAGGCAGCTAAGCAAGGACCGATTGGTAAGGTGCAGGGGCGTAGACGGCGGCAAAGCCGGGCTCCAGGATGTCCAGCACCGCCACCGGCTCGTACTCCTCCTCCAACCTCTCCTCCTCCAAGCCCTCCACCCCTTCACCTCCCGGCCTCCACGCATCCCTCGCACTCTCCGAATATGTTTTCTCCGCCTCTCCCCGCTCATCGTAGACCTCGGCTTGGGCGTAGCCGAGGACGGGGAGTGCCGGCTGGCTGTAGCTCCCTTCCTCCCCCTCCAGTCCCGAGGCATAGGAGTCGCCGGACGAATATGAGGGGCTCTGGCTGGCATAGGGGGCGGGCGGAGTAGGATAGGCTTTGCTGGGAGTCGGAGCGTATCCTTCGGAGGGTTTGGCATAGCTTTGTAGAGGGACAGCAGCGCTGGCATAGCTTCCATCCTCCTTGGCGTAGGATGATTCTGGCTGACTGGCATAGCTGGCCTTGGTGGGCTGGGCATATTGAGGCTGGCTGTAGTCGGCTGGTGGGGCAGGAGGGAGGACGTATGAAGCGGAGGGACTGGGCTGAGGGTAGCCGGGAGGATTGTAGGCGGGTGGGGCGGCGGGTGGGGGACTGGCGTACTGATCGGGAGGGTAAGGCTGGCTGCCTTTGCCGCCCTCGTATGCTGGTGGAGCGTAGGCTTGCTGGATGGGCGGAGTGTTGTAGACGGGGTTGTAGAGGCTGTTGTAGGAGGTCGGCGGAGGGGGAGCTTGCGGGGGAGTGGGTAGGGATGAGTAGCCCTTGGAAACCAGCAGCCCATTAGAGCAAGGCGATAAGGGACCCAATTGCCTAGGGTTAGGAAGCATACAAGCCCATTCATGCTAAGCCTCGATATACCAAGCCCGGATATAGGGGGCATGGTATGGATATGGTGAGTAATAGAGAGATGCAAGTCAGGCGAAGGAATTGCAACTAACACCAGCAGGAGGGCCAGGGATCGGTGCGGAACCGGGGGCCTTGTATCCTGTTCTGGACACTCCCAAGTTGACCTTCAATGCACCAATCTTGGACCGCTAAAGGCCTCCCATTTGCTCTGAGCTTACAACAGAAATAGTGCTCAGTCCAATGGCCTGGTCAACTGTCATCCTGACCACCATCGTCACAGACCTTCCCAGTGGTCTCACCAACTGCCCAGGCCCAGCCTTAATGCGTAAAAGGAATGGAGGAGGCAGGAAGTGGGGAGTGGGAAAGAATGGAGGAGCTCAGCTCCAGGTCAGTGGTGGCTCCAGCCCCGCCTTAGCGGGGACGAACGGACGGTCTGCTTCCAGTCAGAAGCTCTCCGCCCCCACCCACGCACATCAACACCAGCCACAGACATCCTGCCCAGTCTTCAATATTCATCTCTCCAGCTCCCTATCAAAGAGGTTCATGTGAAACTAGGTTGATTACAATAATTTCTGGCCTCCAGAGGGCAAAATATTCCATAACTATTTTCCTGTCCGAACGTAGAGTAAGTTACGTTTTATAAATATGAACAAAATTGAGA
>JASANA010005296.1:0-22973 GCA_030248095.1 Ptycholaimellus sp. GST1_10
TCAAAATGTTTGTGGATGGCCCCACTACGCTGGTTTTTGAAAGCAAAGATGTAAATGGAAAATATATGGAAAATGGAACTTTATGTTTACCCTATAAACTGATTGATGATTTGGAATTTGATGAGGAATATTGCGTTAAATTGATTAACATTTTGGGTGTGAATCAATCACATTTTGTATTTTGTGATTTTGTGAAGCCTAGTTTTTTTATGAATTCAACTTGCGGCTATCTAGGGGTATCTGGAGCCTCACCGAAAAATAGCTGGATTAAATTAGCATGTAATCATATCCCTAGTGTAGGTTATTTAAGAGTTCAACCTGCATATACTTTTTCAAGACCTCGAATAATTCCACATGAAAAAGTGAAAAAATGAATAAAACGAGGGGCTCCGGAAAATCCAGATGAAAAATTGAATGGTGATAAAAAAAGTCGTCAAATGGAATTGGAAATGGAAATGCAAATATAGTCGGAAATGGAAATGAAAATGCTGATATATCCAGAAATGGAAATGGAACTGATAATATATCCGGGGGTGGAAATGTATCTGGAAATGGTAAAATTCTTGTGGACACTCCATTAGACCATCTAAGAAATTCTTTTCCTGAAATGGAATTGATAATATCAAATCCTGACCAAAACAGGTCTCAGGTAACCCGTAGTCTAAGTAACCCATCTGAGAAGAAGACAGGGCCAAAACTGAATCCGTAAACCCTTTGTCTGGGCTGATGATCTAGAGAATCAACCTTCATCAAGTGAAGGAATAAATACAGCTAGTGAAAATAAAACTGAAGCTGATAATGATATGCAGGTGCCCTATCAGCCTGATATAAATATAGGTGATCATGAAACAGCTAGTGAAAATTAAACTGAAGCTGATAATGATATGCAGGTGCCCTATCAGCCTGATATAAATATAGGTGATCTTGAAACAGCTGTCATTGTCAGTCTAGTGCCAGTGAGTTGGTTGAAAAATGGAAGAGCCTAAATCTGTTATTGAAACTGATCTAAGACTACAGTTACCTAATCATTTTTCTATAGTAGGTGCCAGTCAATCTGGAAAAACAACATTAGCCTTTAACCTTATATCACAACCTGATTTATTTAACCCAAAGCCTAAACGAATAATATTCTGGTATGATCAATATCAGGAAATATATTCAGACTTAAAGTCTAAACTTGAAAAAGAGGATATTGAATTGCTGTTATACAAGGGTTTTAATAAGGATTTCTCATTAGATGACTATGAAAAACAAGATTCACAGACTATATTGCTAATTGATGATTTTTCTGAAGAGACTAGTTCAAGTCCTTCCATTGCAAGATTGGCTACAAATGGGCGCCATAAAAATGTCTTTAATGCTTATTTTTCATCAATTGTATTCAAAGCATTCAGAGTCTCAAACGATTTCACAAAATATAAGATATTATTTTCTCTTACCATCTCTACGACAATGTGGAGAGAAAACTGGGACACGTGGAATTATGGATTTGGAGGTTAGTCTTTAGTCATTTAATATCGACTGAAAAAAATGGAAATATTACAGTTTGCATTCATGCCAGCTACGACCAATGCAGCATGTGTGATGCTATTCACTGAAATGACAGAATCCGTTACTATTGGTGCCTAGACATACTGTGATTTGGGAATATGCTTGGGATTCTTGTGATTTGGGAATAAATGAAACTTTGAATATTGAAGCCACACCCCAGCTCCTGAGATGGGTCGCTGGGGTGACATGATTATACACAATATATATTGCAGCCCTTTCCCCGCGCTTTGTGCTGTTTGTTGGAATGGAGTGAAGCGAGGTTGCGAGGTCGCTTCGTACCTCAGTTTTACCCAAAAGGTGTCAGATATATATTAATATAAAAACTAGTGAAAAAATATACATAGGTAAATAAATAATGAAGCCCATGCCAGTCAGCGGAATGGAAAAAATTTGCTTCGCTCATTTTTTCAATCCCTAGACTTTTGAGACTAGACTAGACTTAATATATATCTAACACTTTTGGGAAAAAAAATCAAAAAAACTCGTGCCTCGTTTTTTTTATTTTTTTTTCCCCAAAAGTGCTAGATATACCTGTACATATATATACATATATACATGTAATTTTTTGATGTTAAGTGTGAAGCATGTATAAACACGTTTTGCTTTTACAAAACGTGTTTATACAAAGTAGGGGGGGTATATTATAAATTGTATATAATTATAAATTATAAATTATAAATATTATAATAAATATTATAAATATAGGTAAATTATAAAGTTTAAAATTAGGAGGGGGGGTATATTGGTTTATTTTACCCCTCCCTCTGTAATATACCAAGTGATACACTATGTAACGCAAATGGTGCTAACCTTGAACACTGGACAACGCTGTCACTGCTTTCTATAAATACTGCGTCCAACCCTCTACAGGTGCTTCTCTTGTAGTCTTGTCCTGGCCATTGAATGCCTAAAACCCTTGGCACAATGCCTATGAAAGACGAGGTGCACCAGCGCTGCCATCCAACTGCTTGAAGAAGCCGACGGGGATGAAGTCGCCCAGTGTGATGCCGGTCTTGCCAAGGATGGTGCCAGTCTTCATGAAAGTACGATACCAGCGTGTGAATCGAAGTCCCTAATACCTCTGGCTCTCCACAAATGATAGAATTGGTTGGGGTGCAAAATGAACCTTGATGGTTCGTTCTTCATCGAAAGGGCGGAGGGGATAATCCAACTTGGCTTCGCCATCCTGATGCCAGTTGGGACCGAAAGCGGAGTGCATGTGGTAGCAGAACTCGAAGATGTTCAGCTAAACAGACTGGTCAGCAATAGAGTCCCCAAAGCAGAGGAATGAGGAATAGAACCTTGCCGACGCCGTCGATGATGATGGACCCGGGGCAGTTAGGGGCCATGCGGCAGTAGTTGGGCTTGTTAGCAGGCTGGTTCCCAATGAGCACAAAGCATCGAGCGAGATCACTGCCATTAACTGAAAACGACTGACCTTTATCAGAAATAATTTACGATGGGTCAAATAATAAAGCTGCCAAAAATCTTTGATCAAACCATAATTTTCGAAATTAAATGAAAGCAATGAAAAGAAATTATACCGAGTGTACTCATTTCGAACAAATGAGGCGTAAGCAAGAAGAATGCCAAATGTGAGGCGAAGAACATCGAATATGAACAATTCCAATTCCCAATGCTCATACCAATAACATTCATACAAGAAATTGGCCACTAGCAGAAGGCAAGAGGCAAGAAACTTTTCCCAAAGTGCCATATGTGGACACTGATAGAACGGTCCTGGGGGCCCTTTAAAAATGCTGCAGGGTCACACACCTTCGCGCGCAGTGCGATCATCGTTTAGCTAGACATGCCGCTTCAGGCTCGTAATCTCACGCCCCCTATACATACATTCGCACACAGATTCAAATCTATCACTACATGCATACGGCCTATGAATCATATTATGAACTTAATATTAATCTGCACGCTTAAAAGATATTGACCTACACGTATAAACAAATCTAAATTGTTTGCAAACTTTCAGAATATGTCCATAAACATTGACGTGATTAGCTCTATATTAAACAAGGTATTCTCGGCTGTTGCCAAGAGATGCGCGGCCTTGTCCACCTCATTAAGATATGAAATAATCAAGAAATAACATTGATCATGAAAAATATTTAAAAAAACTGACATAGGTCTATTTTTGGTTTCTGAGGCATTTAATGCGATTTAATTAATAATTAATAAGTTTAAAATGCAAATTTTCGAAGAAATTTCAAATTTTAAAGTCTCCTTTTTTGAGGTTTTTTGACCATAAATCTAGAACGAAGCAAAATGGCGCCAATCGCAAAAAAACGTCCCAAGCCACCACCCAGACGGACCTTCATGCAAAAAATCAGCCAATTTCGTTGAAAAACTGAGGAGTAAGGGCTCCGGAATCACAACCTCATATATATATATATGTGTTTATGTCTGGAAATGCTGTCCACGGGCGAATTCTCAACGGATTGGGACATACTTTTTTTTCCTGAAAGGTAATGCAATTTTAGGAAGATCTGGACGGGTAGACCCGGTTTCCGAGCATTTAAAACTACTTTTTTGGGTAGAAAGGTTTAGACATTGCAATATACAGTTTTTGCACTGTAGCACCTGTAATCTTGAGAATTGCACAAACAACTTGAGTTTTTTTGTTCACAAGTCGTAAATAACGATTCCAAATCTGTGCTTACTTTTAAAAATGGTTGAGAAACCACAGACTTGCCCTCTTGGGTGGCACACTTTCATGCATGACAATAGCATCAGCAATTAGTAGCAGCTGAACGGCTGATAATTGCACAGAAGACTTGAGTTTTTTGTATATTATATATATTTTGTAACAGGTCCTGTATGTTTGCACAGTTGGATCAGCACAGAACACAAGGAATGCTCTCACGTAGTGCCGCTTGTGGGCAGAACAAAACACAGCCAATGCTCTCACGTAGTGCCGCTTGTGGGCAGAACAAAACACAAAGACTGCTCTCACGTAGTGCAGCTTGTGGGCAGATCAGAAGACAAGTACTGCTCCCACGTAGTGCCGCTTGTGGGCAGAAAAAAACACAGCGACTGCTCTCACGTAGTGCACCTTGTGGGCAGAACAGAACCAAAAGACTGATCTCATGTATATCAACTTCTCCTCAGAACAGAACACAAAGACCGCGCTCACGTATTGCACCTTGTGGGCAGAACAAAACAAAAAGACTGCTCTCACGTAGAGCAACTTCTCCTCAGAACAGAACACAAAGACTGCTCTCACGTAGTGTAGCTTGTGGGCAGAACAGAACAAAAAGACTGCTCTCGCGTAGTGCACCTTGTGGGCAGAACAGAACAAAAAGACTGCTCTCACGTAGAGCAACTTCTCCTCAGAACAGAACACAAAGACTGCTCTCACGTAGTGTAGCTTGTGGGCGAAACAGAACAAATAGACTGCTCTCACGTAGTGCACCTTGTGGGCAGAACAGAACAAAAAGACTGCTCTCACGTAGAGCAACTTCTCATCAGAACAGTACACAAAGACTGCTCTCACATAGTGCAGCTTGTTGGCAGAACAGAACAAAAAGACTTCTCTCTCATTAGTGCAGCTTATGGGCAGAACATAACAGAACGACTGTTCTCATGTAGTGTAGATAGTGGGCAGAACAGAACACAAAGACTGCTCTCACGTAGTGTAGCTTGTGTGGCAGAACAGAACACAAGGAATGCTCTCACGTAACGCGCTTGTGGGCAGAACAAAACACAGCCACTGCTCTCACGTAGTGCCGCTTGTGGGCAGAACAAAACACAGCGACAGCTCTCACGTAATGCCACTTGTGGGCAGAAAAAAACACAAAGACTGCTCTCACGTAGTGCCGCTTGTGGGCAGAACAGAACACAAAGACTACTCTCACGTAGTGCATCTTGTGGGCTGAACATAACACAAGTATTTGGATGACACAAATGCTTCGTGAGAGCAGCCTTCGTATTCTGCATTGCCCACAACATGCACTACGTGAGATCAGCCATTGTGTTCTACATTGCCAACAGCATGCACTACGTGAGAGCACTGTTTGTGTTCTGCATTGCCAACAGCATGCACTACCTGAGAACAGCCTTCGTGTTCTGCATTGCCAACAGCATGCACTTCGTGAGAGCAGCCTTCATATTCTGCATTGCCCACAACATGCACTACATGAGAGCAGTCTTCGTGCTCTGCATTATCCACAACATGCTCTACGTGAGAGTAGTCTTCGTGCTCTGCATTGCCAACAGCATGCACTTCGTGCGAGCGACCTTCGAATTCAGCATTGCCCACAACATGCACTACGTGAGAGCAGCTTTTGTGTTCTACATTGTCCACAGTATGCGCTACATGAGAGCAATATTCGTGTTTTGCATTGCCCACAGCATGCACCACGAGAGGGCAGTCTTCGTGTTCTGCATTGTCAACAGCATGCACTACCTAAGTGTAGTCTTCGTGTTCTACATTGCCAACAGCATGCACTACGTGAGAGCAGTCTTCGTGTTCTGCATTGCCCACAGCATGCACTTCGAGAGAGCAGCCTTCGTATTCTACATTGCCCACAACATGCACTACATGATATCAGTATTAGAGCAACATCAGTGACTACTTCCGCAACCTCACTGGCGGTGTCTTCGCCACCTACCTGATGAGCCCACACTTGCACCAACTGGCACCCAACATCACCTTCAATGCCCCTCCCCTCTACAACGTGCCCATCCTCCAGCCCTTTGCTGCCCTCGCAGCCTACTCAGCCAACATGCCTTGCATCAATCATCAGGTGGAGGCCATGCTTCAATTCTCCAGTCATCTCTCCTGGGAACCAGAGGAGGTGTCCAGAAACATCAAGGAGTACAGCAGATCGTCGACTGGAATAGGAGGTGCAATGACATAGGGCCTACATGAGGTGAAAAGGAAGAGTGAGGTGGAGGAGAGAAGTCTGAAGGACCAGATCCTGCGGCCCATCTACTTCATGCTGGGAGTGGCACTGTCACTCATGGCGATGGTCGGCCTCTGCGCAGTGATCCTCTATCTTGCCCGCTTCACGAGCCGCAGCTTGTTTATCATCCGCACCATCGACAACATCGTCAACACCACCATCTCCATGTTCAGCAGGTGCTGGCCTGACCAAGGTCCAGGACCCAGCTCAAGCCTTACAGGCTGGATGAGGAAGAGAGGAGAGCAGAACAAAGAGGACCTGCCCTACAGCACCACTCTTCTGCCTCAAGCTCCTCTCCCTCCCTTTTGTCCCCGTCGCATGCAGGTGAGCATTGGCTCGCCCACCTACTACCACCCAGAGGATGAGGACACACTACCCCGCACTTCATCCTTCCCTCAACTCACTCCCCTAGATCGAGCGAGTCTGCACAAGGCCTACTCCCACCGCATTCCAACACCACTCAGCGCCTCCTCCTCCTACAGTGGCCCATCATTCTCTGCTCCTCTACACTGGTCCGAGTTGGTGCTGACCTTCTACAACCCTGAGCAGATCCAGCTGGGAGCGGAGGAAGAGCTGCGCCTCGTGGGCCTTTGCTGAAGCATGCGGGACCCAGCCCTTCATGCTGATACCTTGTCCCCTCCCATTAGATGAACCCCATTCCTTGCCTTTGTTTCTAGTAACCATGACTACCTCCGATCCTTGTGATTTAGTCAGAACGCGGGGAGTCTGTGCTACTTCAGCATCATCCTGGACTTTGGCCGTCTGCTTCTTATCATACCCTATTTAGCTATCCCCTCCTGCCTCGCCCTGTCAGTGTCTATGCAATTGTTAGCATGTAGAAAAGAAATGGAAGGCTTGGTGGTCTCGATGGCGGACACGATGCTTGATCTCACTAGACCCGCTCCCATCGCTTTGGCGACATCGAACAGCCCGTCAACCCTTCCAGCAGCTATGTTACAGACTGCCCTCCCCCTCCTCCTTCGATCTGGAGTGGGACAGCGCACTACATCACAAAACTGTATATTGTAATTGTCCATCTCTTCTACTCAATAAAGTAAAGTTTCAATTGTTCAGATTCCGATTCTACCCCTCCAGATCGTAAAATATGGTTAACTTTCAGGGATTCCGTTGTTAATTTACCATTTCTCAGCATACCCCATTGTTTAACCTGTCTACTCAAAAAAGTAGTGTTTCAAGTGCTAAAATTCCGAATCTACCACTCCATATCTTCCTAAAATATTATTACATTTTAGGGAAAAAGTTTGTCAAAATTTGTTGAGAATTCACCATTTCTCAGCACACCTTTTTTCAACCTTTCTACCCTAAAAAGTAATGTTTCAATTGCTCAAATTCCGGGTCTACCCCTCCAGATCTTCCTAAAATTTTATTACCTTTCAGGAAAAAAAAAGTTTGTCCAAATCCGTTGAAAATTCGCCATTTCTCAGTATAGCCCATATTTCAACCTTTCTACCTAAAAAAGTAATGTTTCAAATGTTCCGGGACTTGTTCCACCCCTCCAGATCTTCCTAAAATTGTATTACTTTTCAAGGAAATAAAAGGTTGTCAAAATTTGTTGAGGATTGAGCCTTTTACAGCACACCCAAATTTTCAACATTTCTACCCAAAAAAGTAATGTTTTAAATGCTTGGAAACCGGTTCCACCCCTCCAGATCTTCCTAAAATAGCATTACCTTTCAGGATAAAAAAAGTTTGTCAAACTCCGTTGATAATTGAGCCTTTTACAGCATACCTAAATTTTCAGCCTTTCTACCCAAAAAAGTAATGTTTCAAATGCTCCAAAACCGGTTCCACCTCTCCAGATCTTCCTAAAATAGCATTACCTTTCAGGAAAAAAAATTTCAAATTCCGTTGAGAATTCGCCTGTGGACAGCATTTCCAGATCCGGACATATATATATGAGGACAAAAATTCAGTAATCTCTTTAGACCGTGGAGCGGCCCTTCGGGTCACTCCGCAGTCAATAATTTTGGCTGATTTTTTAATCGCCTTAACATACTTCTCTTTACATATCTTGAAAATTAAACTCAAGGAATTTTGATATGAACATCTGTATACCTACTTTATTAGTTAGTCTATACTGATGGGGCATGCGTACCAGGAGTAGGGGCTTGTCCCCTACAAGGAGTACATTTCAAGATTCCAACTTGAAGGGCTTAAGATGCATGCTCGTCCTCGACAAGGTCATGACTGTGGCAGTACCTACTAGTTGAGGATTATCATGCCAAGCGTACTGCACACAGTCATGACCTCGTCAAGGACGAGCATGCGTCTAAGCCCTTCAGTTGGAATCTTGAAATGTACTCCTTGTAGGGGACAATCCGCTACTCCTGGTAGGCATGCGCCCGCCATCCGGTATTGACTAACTAAAAAAGTAGGTATACAGATGTTCATATCAAAATTCCTTGAGTTTAAATTTCGAGATATATAAAGAGAAGTATGTCAAGGCAGTAAAAAAATGGTGCATATTATCTTGAGGGGGGGGTTAAACCTTTGAGGGGTGGGTTTATCTCTTGAGGGGGGTTAAACCTTTGAAGGGGGGAGGGGTTCAGGGCATCAGCCATAATTTTGAATCACTTGGAATTACATCTATGTTGGTCGCTTTTGTGATCAAAAGAGTTGTTAATGCATGCATTGGACATGATAAGCATAATGGTAACCATAATGAGTATATCAATAACATTATCATGATACGTCTTTGAACATAAATTCACTATAAAACTTTCTAGTGCAGACTGCAAACTAGGCATTTCAAGAACCTTTGCAGCCTTATACATGTGGTACAAGTCAGATATCATGATAAGAGCAACTCCATTTTCAGCACATATGACTTCTTTATCAGTCCACATATTGTGATAAAAACGCTAAATTAATTGGGAATGCACTGCTAAAACTGGCCTTGAAGAGATAAATATGTTTGATCCATGTCTTGGGTTTTGAGCCTAAACAAATTTCAAAAAGATGACCAAGCTTCCAGTGCGCGGATTTATGATTTCCACAATACCCCATTCTGGCATTTTTCGCATGATTTAATAAACACTGGTGGATTTGAGCCAAATGTTCAGTTTATGCTTTGCAATAACGGTTGCAAATTGAACAACTAAGTTTTTTTGGCACAATAATTCAGTGGCTTGAAAGCCAAACAGCATACATCATACCACAAAGATGTATTCGATGGCCTTTACCATTTCCTAAAAAGCTAGCATTCAGGATCAATAAATATTTCTTTGATGTTAAAAATTGATTTGGTTAGTGAATTTATTATTACTGTAATTTATGTGTTTATCAAAGTAAAGGGTTTATGTTTGGTTTGTTTATAGTTTGACTTATATTATTTGTGTATTGGTAGATATATTTATGTAGTGGTAGTTTTCTTTTTGACCAGAGAACAAGCATTATAAGCTCTAAGGATTCATTATGGAATAGGATTCCCTTGCTACCATAATTATTGATGAAGTGGAAATGAGTTTTCCATTATATTTGTATTTCTAAAACAAGTTGTTCACGGGGTATACTGCGATTGACATTTTCGAATTCTATGTAGAAGTTTGGCCAATAAACAGTTGAGTTCGTTAGACAACTTGGCTCAAAATTATTACATGGTGGAATTGATTACAAAGAAGTCATTTAAAACATTTCTTAGTTTGCGCTGTTGATGAGCGATACATTGTGTTTGCAGCAGTGATTGATTGAAATAAGACGCTTTGATCAAGTAGAAGCTAACAATTTGTTTCAAATCTTTGACTGTGATTGCAAAATCTGTCTGTCTGCCTGATGTCACCTGAATACCGGCTCATTCCAGTGTCAGTCTACTTGGAGATAACAAAAACATTGGAGAAAACATTGTTCATTTCAGACCTGGCCATTCAATCAACAAAGACCGTTTCTCTGCTGCAGACGGCATGTACTCGTGGTAGATATTGACCATGGCGTCGACGTTGACCTGAGCCGACTGCTGTTTCCGCAGCCAGTCGGGTAGAACGTTCCCGCTTCCTGTCGAATCCTCATCATCCCCAGCCTGGCTCCAGGAAGTCGTTGAGGTTGGCAAAGTCAACGAAGGGTTGGCTCTGGGTAGATGGCCTGGATGTCGGATGTGAGCGTGGCGCTGATCCACTTCTTGGCAGCGTCCTTGAGATTCGGGAAGAGGCTGCTCCGGAACTTTGGGTGGACGTAGGCTGCTACAGCAGGCAGGGGATCGAAGTTGGGGTGCGTAGGATCCAGGAACCTGTCAAACAAAATACACAATGAAACAGAAACAAAAACACAAATGGGTTGAACTCTGTAAAGCGTTTCAGAGGGCGGTTGCAAAGTCCTGCAGAGCGTGGTTGACGCCGCCATTGTTGCTGGTGTTGCGGGCGAAGCGGAGGAGGTGCAGGGCGTCGTTGATGACCTTGGGCATGTTGGGGCCGCTCTCGTGTTGAAGACGGACTGTGTTGAACTCCTCGAAGATCGCCAGGAGTCCATCGATGAGCTCCCATTCGTAGTCCTCGAAGTTGATGGATGGGTTCTTGAAGTCGCGGTAGTGTAGTAGGGCGCGGCGGAGGGGTTCACGGTTCTTCTTGATGGACTGCAGCATTGCCAGTTCAGTTTGAGTGTATTTGAATGAAAAAGCAGAAAGTATTGCGGCAAGAAGAGGAAGGTATTCCATGACGGACCATGAAAGGTGTGAAGAAGAAGGAAGAAAAGTCATGCATTCCATCACAGTGACCTTGTATAAGAGCTACAACAACGGCTTTCTATGAGCACACGAAGACAAAACGGATTGGGATTTTTTCGTTTCGTGATTATTGTGACAGAAACACGAAAAAAACATGAAGAAACAAAACAAAACGCGATTTTTTTTGTTTTTTTTTTGTTTTTTTTGTTTTTGTGTCGTGTCAGTTTTTCGTTTGCACATCACTGCACCAGGTACCCATTCGTCCAGCCCGTCAATGCCACTCCACTTCGTCTGTCCAGGTACCCTCATTCATCTTCCAGCTGGAATTTAGCAGGATTGGAAGGAAGTAGAAATATGGCTGAGGTGTGTCGATGAGCGAGCAATGTGGATCGCCGCCATACTGCTAGAAGATGCCTGACCTCCAGTCTCCACCCTTACCAGCGCACTACGCTTCTCCAGTTCTTCAAACCCTGTCCAAATTCTCAACCTCACTTCTGCTCTCTGCTTAGTAATCAAGGTTTCTCTCTTCATTTCAGTTACATGCATCATTCAGAGCTAGTCTAAACTAGATAACACTATTAAATTGGGCTGGCATGAATGAAGGCTGCTGGAAGGAGAAGGGTCAGGAGAACTATGCCGGCATCATCATCTCCGGCAAGAACAAGGTCGGCCTCTCCGACTTTGCCATGATCAAAACCGCATCCCCGTCTGCCAGTTTGAGCTCAAGCGTTTGCCTGCCACCGTCTTCTTCTTCCAATCCACCTCCACCAGCCTGCATCTCAGGGAAACTCGGCGACTGTGCGCTGGGAAGCGCGCAGGCACATCCCCATCTACGAGGACACCGGCAAGGCTGTTGACAGCAGCATCTGTTAGCTGTAGCTTTTCTTTCTTCATTGCCTAGGCGTGCATCTATTTGACGTGAAATGCCATTTTCTGTGTTTCAGTGGCAAAGCACTGAAATACTGACATGTCGCCAGCTTTGCCTACGCTGGCCTTTCTGGCAGCTGATCACCACTCCAAGTTGTACTTTTCAAAAATTGTTTTTTCCACGGCCAAATGCTGCCTGCCGCAGAGGGCACGGCAGTCAGAGCTCTGGAGGCCATAGGGCATGGGTGCGAAGGCCCCGGAGCATAGCCTGGCATGCTAGGCGAAGCATAGGGGCCATAGAGGTCAAAGGTGTCAACTGTTATATACATGTAATTCTGTGGCAAAAGTGGTTGATTTTTGTGTGGATGCAGGCCGCCTGCCGCGGAGGGCAGAGCAGTCAGATCTCCGGAGGCTGGAGGGCATGGGTGCGGAGGCTCCGGAGCGTAGCATAGCATGCAAAACATGCTAGGCAAAGCGTACGGGCCGTAGCACCCGTGCCCGGAGGCCGGACGAGCTCTGGCACCCTGCCCAAAGCGGCGAGTGGCCAAGGCCAGCTTAAGCAGTTACCCCATTTTTGTGTCCATCTGTCCGCATATATATAAACTGGTACCATCGGCGGGCCAAATGTGGGGGTCTTTTCTCCAAAATTTGCAAATGTCTCGAGAAAAAAGTCAAGGAAATACATTTCCTACTAGTGGAATCTGCTGCTTGGACACTTGCATTTTGTTTTTGGCGTGCAGTTCAGTGTCTCTTTCCATGCACGTCCAAAAACAAAATGCAGATGACGCAGCAGATTCCACTAGTAGGAAATGTATTTCCTTGACTTTTTTCTCGAGGCAATTGCCAATTTTTGAGAAAAGAGCCCCACATTTGGCCTGCCGATAGTACCAGTTATTTCTTCCACTTTTAAAATAGGATAAAATGTATAACTACAAATTTTATATTGTTGATTATATGTTTAATTAAAATTTTATTCGATATATAAAAAATTGTAGAAAAAACTTCTTTAAAAAAATATGATGAAAAGAAAATATTCGAAATTGAAAAATAAAATGCAAAATTATAGGCAAAACTTATTTTACAGCAATTTTCTCGACATACTACGATCAGTCGATTTTTGGAAGAAAATAGCATTAATTTTGGCCTGGCGATGGTACAATTTGTTTTCTCAACTTCAAAGAAACAAAAATAAAATTGAATTTTTGAGAAGGATTCGAACTTTCGAGTTTCATCCATATGCACAATCGCTTTCACCACTACACCACTGGTCCATATGATTCATTGTGTAAATGAAGAGCTAAAATTAAAGGGACCCGGGGAAGGGGATGGAAGGGGGGGGGGGGAAGAAATGAATACCTACTATCGTCCATTGAATAGATGCGGAGGAGAAGGAGAAGGAGTTTGGACACATGGTTTGTTGCATTTTTCATGGGAAAATAATTCGTTTTATGCAAAAGTCAAAAAAGAAACTATAGTCAATATGATGGTGCTCTTTCCAATGCAAAAAGAATCAGAAAGATTGAAGCTTCCTGTGAGGCGCTAGAGCCTTATCAAAATTAAGATCTAGCAATAACCCTCAAAACATACACCTTGGTCGAAAAGAGGGGCTGGGCACTGACACTTCGCTAACGCTCGCTCGCGCCAGCCCAATATATGTATCATTCCGGAGCCCGGCCTCCATGGTTTTTTCAACCAAATTGGATGTTTTTGTTTTTGCCAAAACTTAAGTTTTTGATGTTTGATACGAAAAACCCATATTCTCTGTTGAGAGCTGTGACAAAAAAGTATCATCCAATTACGAAAATTGTGACACTTTTGGTAACCAAAATGGCTATAAAATGACACTTTTTGTTGAAAATGACACTTTTGAGGCCATTTTCAATTTTCTATGGGAGAGAGTGTCCTTAATTATAGATGACACCTGTTGAGAGCTATGACGAAAAAGTGTAATTCAATTACGAAAATTGTGACACTTTTGGTAACCAAAATGACTATAAAATGACACTTTTTGTTAAACATGACTTTTGTGGACATTTTTAAATTTCTATGGGAAACTAATGTGGGTTATGGCTTTTTTATTGTATGTTGATAAAAAAGTCAATTTAAATAATAAAAACAAAGAATTTTTTTAAATTACTATAAACCATATGTGCCATATCTTCAAAATATACTACATAACTAAAATTATGAGGTATCATTTGATTAGGACCAAAGTCTTCTGAAGTTTTAATAACTTCATACGTATCTGAAACTCTTTTATGCAAAAGTGAACAAAGATAAAAATCAGTTTGTTCATTTTGTACCAAGTAGCTACATGAGTATATCCTAAATGAGCCCATGGCTGAGTAATATACCCACACGAAGCGCCATGTTTCATTAAATGCATATAACATGAACAAATAGTAAATGTTGATTGCAATCCTTCAAACATTAATAATCTATTACAAGGTACATATGCAACATTACCATGTTTCCAAATATAACCAAATGTTTGCAACATAGGCGTAATTATAACAGCATTATTAAAAAAACCTTGTTTAAGGGCTGAAAGTTGATGTTGAATTAAAGGCTTAATCATAATATCTTCCAAAGGTGTAGTTAGATGCAAAAATTAAATATACAAGCAGTTTAAATCACAATCAATTAAAACAATTCCTCGCATACAATCATAAACTAAACGCATACATTTTGTTTTACATTGCTCTTCGGGGGTTAGTTGATCCCATTTTTCGAGATCAATTGTTTTATTTTCAACATCTAAGTAAAAACGTTTAGGAACAGCATTCTCAGCATTCAAACTTAAATAGGAAGTCTAATCAGGTCTTAAAGGAAGATTAGGTCCATAACTTGGCTCTTTTTTCACACTTTGTAAATAACTAGAACCATTCCATGATGTTAGCACTCTATCAAAACAATATCCACGTAAAAAATTAATCCAGATTTGCAAGTATAAAACGTATGGGAAAATGCAACAGATATAGCTATAAACATATCAGCAGAGTATGGCAGACTGATACCAAATTTATGAACTAATGATACCTGCCAGTCACTAAGACTGTACAGAGAAGTCTCATTTTCCAAATAAGCCTTCGTTTACTACCAGGAATTCGTTTGGGAGGCATTTTGTAAAATACACACAATGAATAAATAGAAGATGCTATACACACGTATATACACTTTTAATTACAGTAGTAAAAATTTGACAAATATTACTGTATAAGGTGGGTTATGGCAAGTAATTTTTACTCGATGTCTTCTTCCTCGTCACTTTTGCCAAACAGTAGCTCCTTGTTACAGTAAAGAACATCGCCATCTGTGTTCACAAAAATACCGTCCAGAAAGTGCATCGTAGACACAGAAGAATGTTTCATTTTCCTTTTCATCCTCATTCTTAGCCTTCTTAATTTGTGGTCCTATTATAGAATGAACAACCACCTGTTGCTTGAAAGTTACAAACCGACAATAGCTACTATTCAGTGGCTTCATCGGTTCAAGACCTTCAATCACAGAGGTAGGATCAGAATCAATTTTGGTTGTTTCAGCAGCACAAATGTACAGTTCTTTACGAACCATTCTGTCCTCCTCAGTTAGTGGCAAATGTCCACAAAGAAAGGTGTACATGTGTGCTGTGTGCACTACATGTTCCCGAACAGGATCTGTAGAGTGTTCGTTATCCAACCGACGCATCTGACTATCTGTCAGCACAAATGACGCTCCAGTCCTGTTGCTTAGTCGGGTGACCAAACGAGCCTCATGTTTACCTCCAGAAAAGTTATTTCCACCCTTCCTCTTTCCCTTAGGTTTAGTTTGAAGCTTGTAAGTAGAAATTGTCGCAAATACGACTGAATGAATCTAACTCACTAGAGTACACATTTATACTACATATAGACTACAGTAAGTAACATGATACAGTAATATACTCAGTTACAGTAACATGACTTAAGTGTTTTTAAAGGACACTCAAGTGTTCCAAAAAACTCTTTAGTGGTCAAATATAAATTTTAAGCACATCCCCCCACACAGAGTCCCACACAAGGTCTTCAGAGCCCCCCTTTATGCAGGGGAGAATTAAGGGGTCTGTGAATAAAGGATGGCGGTGCTCAATCATTGAGGCATGCCTCTGCTGCGTGGGGCATTTCAGTGGGTTCAGCAGCGAGTGGAACTGATTACGAGCTGCTAGTCCACCGCGGCCTTGAAGAAGCCCATGGAGAAGGAGATGGAGATGCCCACGACAAGGCACATGTAAGGACGGGTTTATCCCATCCTTACATGTGCCTTGTTTGTGTCCTGGCAAAATCAACTGCGCCCAGGCAAACCTGGCGAAATCTCAAGCCTGGAAGGCAATCGCTCATGGGTACTGCAAAAACTTCCCCAATCGCAGCAAGACGGGTCCACAGCTGCGAAGCAAGTGGGAGAAGCTCACTGGCGTCGCTAAAAAAGCCTACCACGATGTGTGTCTTTTGCGTATTTGATGGGCTGGAAATGATCCTTTTTGAGGCAAAGACGCATACTGGAGGGACTGGTGGAGGGCCGCCTGGCAGACCCATCGCTCACCACATCTCCCTCGTCATCGACCTCATGAAGACTTTTCTTCTTCTTTGTCTTTATCCTCTTCATCAGGCATTGGTCCAGGATCATGCCGGCTTTACCGGCCTACAGAAACCCTTGGACACCGAAGCTGGGAGAGAGGAGAAGGAAGAGGAGGATGGTGATACGACCGTCAGCAGCGTTGCCATTATCACCATCGCCGACAACGACGAGCCTGGCACCAGCTTCTCTCGCCCTTCTGCGCCCACTCTGGGTATATTTTCTTCACCTCACTCACCAACAGGGAGCACCATCAAAACTTACTCCAAAAAAGCTGAATTGAGGCTAAAATCGATCCTGTGAGTCGAAAGGAGGGCTGGAGCTGCCGAAGAAGAAGGGACGCGAGACGGATGCCTTCACGACCTACGTCAACCGCCGCCTCAACGACAGTCCCATGGAGCAGGAGATTCGAGAGCTGACGATCCTGAAGCTTCACGGCGAAATTCAGCTGCAGCAGATTCAGGCTACCTTATCTTCTTTTCGTTTTTAAGACAAAGTGTTTGAAATGTTTAAGGATGAGCTGATGCAGGAGAAAATCAATACGCTGAAAATGAAGCAAAGCCTTATGTCCATTGAATTTGCTAAAAAGTAGTCCTCTTAGCTGGCTTATCATGGCTTATCTAGTCTGTCTATGGCCTAGTCATTTTTCTATTTGCGCTTGTTATGTGATAACTGTTCAGCTCTATTTTATATAATTTTGAACACAATTGCTGCTCCTACACTTGCTGCTCCTACAATTTTGGGTCCAGATTCAAGAGGTTCAAGAAGTTCACGAGATTCACAAAATTCACGAGAAGAAGTCGCGAATCACATTGGCCCAGTGCACATTGCCGAGAATCTGAGCCTGCTCATCGAAAGCATCGAAAGCATCGTTCCCTACTTCCTCATCCCCTTCTCCGAATCCGGGTGTGTGAAGGAAGTGGGCGACGTTGTGCAGCACCACGCTGGCCATGATGATAGCCTGCGCCTTCTCTACGCTCCGCACCCGCAGGGGCACTGACAGACATCGCCAACGGTTCTTGAGGCCACCGAATGAATTTTCAATCTACAGCCAAATTTTCTTGAGAGCGGCTGGAATAGGAATAATTAGAAAGTGGGTGGCAACTTCACCCTGCCTCTGCGATGCGCGAGATTGTATCAGCGTTGTAGGAGGGTGTGCTCTTGGCCTGCCGGAACTGCTGTCAGCAGCCACTGATACCCATTTCCGAAGCCGGAATCTCCCAGCAAACCAAACGGCAGCTCACCTACAAAAATCTTGGAATTTAATTCATGTAATTTAATTCATTTATACAAATCGTATTTCCAATTTTCCATCTTGATTTTATCCATTTTTAGGCAATAGTTTTAACCATTTTGGAATTGCCTGAACGCTTCGGAGTGGGTCAGAATAAAGGAGTCGTGATTAGATCCCAGCCAGTTCAAATTGGCATATCGAAACACTCCATTATAATCGGCCACCATCTGTTCAACTTCACATCCTTAGCTCCAATCTGCTATTGCTCAGAAAAAAAGGGAAAACGAGGGCGTTGAGGGAGGTGAAGTGCTTGCGGTTGAGGAAGGCCTGCCTTTCTGCTCGTCCGACAATGAAAGGTATGTGTCCTTATTCTATTTCCCTGGTGCCATTGCAACTGTCCAGCTTTGAAGCAAACTTTGGTTTTATTTCGAATGATTTGTTGATCTTTCTTCATTTATTTTCTTTTATACTCCTTCTAGTCATCTTTGCACATTCGTTTTTCAGCCAATCTTTGTGGATCTGAGATTTGGGTTCTTTGTATCATTTTCCCAACTATCTACATTACGCCAGAACCTAAAGCACATTGCGTGCAATTCTTGCTTTATTACGTAGCAAAATCATGCAATACTAGAAATTATAATGGGACAAAAACAGAAGAGCAAAATTTCAGAGGGAAAGCAACAGATAAACATAAGATAAACAGTAACCATCAATCCTAGCTACAGGCATATTCTTGCACGGCATCAGTAAGCTTCAATGTTGAACTGCAGCCATGTTTTACATGCAAAATGCCTGCCGTAAACTTCTTGCTGAACTGCTGCAATATTCTTGCATGCACAAGGGATGCAGTACGGTTTAATACCTGTGCTTATGCTGCTCCTTATGCTGGTTGTTATAGGCTACGAAATTAATCGCAGTAAAAAATAGGTCAATTGGAAAATGACCAAAATTTGAAAAAATCGCCTGGCTACGGATGGTGAAGTTTTGAATGATTTTCAAATGCAAGGTGAAATCGGCATCGGAGCAATTGAAACAATACTTTTTGATTAACACTCTGAAGAAGTGGTATGCTGGGAAAAGGCGAATTCTGGACGGATTAGGACAACCTTTTTTTCCTGAATGATAATGTTTTGTGGGGTGTTAATCTCATGTTTTGTGCCGTGTTTAGCTTCGCGTACACATATTGTGCTCTGCGCCATATTCTTGTTATATTTTGAAACATCCAAATGTCAACAAGCAGAAGACGTGAAGTAAAAGGCTAAAACATAACTGATTAAGCAACAATCAAACATGCAACTTGGAATATTTAGGAAACGTGTCTTGAGCTTATTATTACTTGGATCAAAGGCCGCGCATCGTGGCGACAGCCGAGAATACCTTGTTTTGTTGTGTAATTTGTACATAGATGGCTGAGGATCAATCAAACCGGTAAAAACTAAGTAGTCTAGAATTTTCAGTGAATTTGCTCAATTAGCCATAATTCCTTTCCAAATGACTCGATTTTAAAATCCTGTAAGTTTACTAAAATGATTTGAAGAACATTTGTGCAAAGTCAAAGAAAGTTTGGCAGCCACAACAATTATAACATTGAGTTGAAGTAGAGCGGCCACCCTGTAAATTGGCGCAATCCATTTTAGGGGCATTTATATAACTTTTAGAAAGGTTAAACTCTTTAAGCAGACAATTTGCCTGAGGCAAACATTAACAATTACAAAACTACGAAAAGAAAACATTTAGCCAGGTGGAAAAAACTATTCACGATTCAGACCATTTTGATCTATGAAGGTGTTAATTAGAGCACTTGTGAGTGGAGGAAGAAGTTGAGCTACAGTCCAACAAGATTCATGTTTTTGCTGTAGGCTTATCAAACATGAATAAGGGTAATGAGCACCAAGGTCATCTTCGTCAGACCACGATTTCATGCTGATATTTTCAATTTTAAGGTCGAAAATTGTTATTTGTCAGTATCCAAGTCCAATTCTATTTTCCTGTTCAATGTTCTTTCCAATTCGATTCTTATCAGTTTGTCCTAAATGTACGTTACTATGTGCATTATTTTGGGAAAAATATTTGAAGTTGTCTTTACTTGCATTTAATTTTATGCTCATTTCAAATTGGGCTGCTCTTATAGAGCCTCATGATTGAGGCATCACTGCCACTGAGCACCTGACTCATGAACTTGGGCTGTTAAACTTGAATCATTGTATATATCCCTTAATTTAGCACAGTAAAACAAATGTAGACCAAGTTTCTAAATAAATGTTTATGCATTTTGGACATGTTGAGATGATAAAAGTGCAAAAAACCGCAATGTAATTGAAAAATTAGCAGGTAAATGTAAATAGTGGAAAATTGACCTCCAAATATATTAACTTTTTATGCACCAAACCTCTACCAAAACCCTCTACCTCAACCAAAATTTAGCACAACTTACCTTAATACGGAATCAGCATTCCGATTAATTTTGGCGTGTCTAGGTCAATTTGAAGCTGAGTTTTAAAAATGGGCTATCGAGTTTTTGGGTGGTTGCATGTCACGGTCTTGAGTTCCTTGGATATTGGTTAAAACTATGGACAAATGCATATCGATCAAAAGCTCTTAGGGTGCTGCAGCCTGCATATGACAAAAATCCTGAATTTTTGATTTTGGCCTTAGAATTTTATAAATCTTGAAAAAAACCTCCAAAAACGTTCAAAACCAGAACATTGCTAACTATGAAGTGATCTCATTTGACTGCCCTCATTTTTTCATTGATACTCAGGGTGCCGTAGGAGAGAACTCCATATAAGCTTGCGCAGGTGCATATTATCTAAATTTGAAGAGTTGCAAATTTGGAGAGAGAGTGAGAACAGCACCCCACCGACCCACCCTCCTTCCACTCTCCCGAAGCCCCCACCCTCCTCGGCCACCCCACACCACTGCCTCACAGATACGCGTTATCTGCTCCAACATCAATGGACTCCTCATTCGCCACCCAGAAGTGGGGCTTTTCCTTCACGAGCAGTACGCTGAGGTGATCCTCATGCAGGAGACCAAAACAGGCAAATCAAAGGCTTCCTCGGATGTGGAAATCGCCGACTACCGCCTCATCTGAGGTGACCAGAGCAGAGGAGATGGGGGGACAGTGGGGGCCTTCGTGAAGGAAACCCTGCCAGTCTCTGGAACTGTCACAGCTAAAGGGGAGCTCGAAGCGGTGGGCTTTTCTACTGGTGCAACGACCAGCATATCCATCTACCACCCACCCATCACAACCCAAATAGTTGAGACTGCAAGCAAATTGCTTTTCCTTGCCGCTAGGTTCCACTCAGGCTTTGACAACCAGTCCTTTATATTGGCTGGGGGCATCAACTTGTGTCAGGCACAGGGGGCGGAGTCTGCAGAATTAAAGGAAATGCTGCTGAGCTTTAAGCTGGAGTCACTGCTTGGAAGTGAGCTACCAAAAAGGAAACAAAGAGCTATCGTCTGAGCCTGGAATCAGACCGTCATGAAATCTAGTCAAACCACTTAGGCTGCATCGATGAGCCCCGAGTGAGCTACTAGAAAAAAGCGAGGCAGCAGCAAAACGTCTGGCAACGTCAATCTTCCACACCATTGATTCCCCCACCCTTAACTGCCATTCAGCCATTGCCATCTCAGCCACTGCTTGAATCAGAGCATCATGAAATTTAGTCAAACCATTTAAAGAACCAAAAATTAATTAACAAAATGTGAATTGAAATGATCATTGGAACCGTGCATTTCTTTCATTGACAGTTTAGACACTATTGACACTTTTGACAGAACTACTCTTATTGAGTGCAATTCTTGTTAAGATATTTTGTAAGGTATTTAAACAAAATGCTAGATATCCTTGTGTCATGAACTGAGACTAAAACCAAGCTAGGACGCGCTTTGCGAGTTTTGAAATCTTACCAAATTTGACTTGTAGCAAGCATCGAACTTGGTGACAAATTTTCAATTTCATGGGCATTCAATTAGCTAGCTCCGCCAAGTTGCAAGTGAATTGATATCATACTACTGCATCAAACATTCAGCGGGGGGGTTAGTATTTGGTTAGTTAGACAAAACACTCTGTTCTAAACACAATGAGGCAATATAAAGTGATGTACACACAACGATGATCAATGAAGCTGTGAACCCTAGAATGATCGATGAAGAAATTTTGTAACATTTTCAACATCTGAAAGATGTTCACAATGAAGATATAGTCTGAGCAACTGTGACACTGTCTGAGCAACTCAAACCTAATATTATTTAATAAAAGGTCTAACTTGATTTTGTTTTACCCTAAAACAGTTTTCCGATAACAATAAGTTGTATAAATTGGTATTAGAATCTCACAAAATCAATACATAATAACATTCCAATTGATTAAATTTGAGAAAGGCTTAAATAATAGTGGATTTAACTAACTAACAATCACTATTGATAGCAGAATTGACATTCCAGCGATTCCAAGAAAGGTTACGAAGGGCTTCTTGCCTAGTAAACTGTGGTAGAGTTGACATGAACTGTTGTATTGCTGTCTCATGCGCTAGATTTTTCTCATTTGTTCCCTTGGCAAACTCTTTTGTCCATGACTTTGCAGTAGCATGAAATGATGTGGGATTTTCTATGAGCTCAGCAGCAACTACGGCATCAATTGGATCGGTGGCAACTGGAGATCCTAACAGAGCTTGGATTGAAATGAGGAGGGAAGCCAAACTGAGTGCAGGACTCCATTTATTTTTTCCAGGGTCAAGTATATCTAGGCATATAACTCCGGTTTTACTTGAAATATTTGGATGCCAAATTGGGGTTCTAAAAACTACTTTTGGAGGTCGAAATGGATAAGCGTCTGGTACTGTAATGCCTAGCTCAAATTTTCCGGTTTCATATGGTGTGCCTTGCGGACCAGTTATTTCGCCAATGAGATGTCTGATGTTGTCACCATCTACCCTGATGTCAATCGCTAGCTTTTCTTCGACAACCATCTTTTTGATATCTGATATTTCCTTTTTTATTCTTCTATCAGCTATTGATGCCATGTCTTGCTCGATTTTTTTTGTTTTCTGACCATTAATCATGATAATTTACATGTTTCCTTTCTTTTAAAGTCCTGAATAGTCAATAAGCTGTAGCCATTGAAGGAAACACGTTT
>JASANA010005300.1:0-15947 GCA_030248095.1 Ptycholaimellus sp. GST1_10
GCCAAACTAGCCAGTTTTTGGACCAACCAAGAATTTTGCCGCCCCAAAGGTTTTGCCCCCCCCCCAATTTTGCCTTGTATTATTGAGGTTAATCAACTATGCAGCGGGTGTGACTAAGTGCAAGATACAAAAAGAACAGTATATGAATTTGGTTACCACTATCCCCCCCCAAATGCCACTTACTGGTATACTGGATATATATACTGGTAATACTGGTAATCAATCAAGGATACTGGTAATCAATCAAGGGATTTTGGCATTTCGGGGGGGGATACTGGTTAAAATGATGACCAGGATCCCCCCCTCAGCTGCAAAAACACCAAAAATCGCCTTGAAAACATGACCATACGAACATAGATTACTGAACTTGGGAGACTTTACGTGGGGGATACTTCACGGGGGGGGGGGGGGTAAAACGTTGGGGGCAGTAATGGGCATTTTGCGAACGGGCTGCGAATGGGGGGTCCCGTTCGCGTTAGCAAAAAATGGCCTGCGAACCTGCGAATGGGGCATGTTGCGAACGGCACTGCGAACCTGCCAAACGAGGGCAGGTTTGACCATGTTAGGTTCGAACTTGCTCATTTTTTTCTGCGAGTCAGGGTAAGGCGGGGAATTACTGTAGGCGTGTCTCTACGTACACTCTGCTGTGTGTCCTATGCCTGAGTGTGCATAGGCGCGTTGCTGGCCCTAATTGGACATTGTTTCAGATCATTTTTTCAGCTGTATTGTAAAAATGTCCCAGCGAGAGCATGGGCAGTCGCAGTCGGGGGCGGGACGAGTGATGTTCTCGAAGAAGGAGTCTTCTCATCCTCCGCTTCGATCGACACAGGCCACTCCTGGCCACTCCTGGGCCAGGCCTTGAAGAGGGGCGAGTGCTTGTAGGCGAGGTCATTGGCCTTCTCCGGCATCGGCGTGGGGGAGCGGAAGGAGAGGTCGAGCTTGCGCTGAGCTGCTGTCTTCCGAGCGGGGGCGATGGTCTTCCGTGCATAGCCTGTCAATACATTTGCAGACACAGGTAGCACAAAATGAGGGAAGGGATAAGAGGAAAGACCCAGTTTGCACTTCTGGCGATGGAGGGGCAGCGGGGGCGAGTCCTCCTTGGCCTGGTCATCCTCCTTGTTGGCCTGGTCGCTGATGGGGCTTGCCTTGTCCTCGGACTTGGCGATGGGGGGTGTGCCGGTGGGCGGGAGGTGCTTGAGCAGGGAGAAGGGCTTGTCCTTGTCCTCGATGCGTTGGCGCTCATCATCCTCCTCGCGAAGCATGCGGAGGAGGTTCTTGAGGACCTCCAGGCACTCGTGGGCAACTCCCTCCTCCATCTCCAGGGCTTCCACGAGCAGCTTGCCCTGGATCTTCTGGAGACCCAGGCGCATCTCCGTTGTGCGACCTGCTGGCATCAGCATCCTGGCTCTCCTTGGTCCTTGGACTGGGGTCGAGGTAGGCTGAGGGCGAGGGCTTCTCTTAGGGTGGAGGCGAAGGGCAGAGGGCAACTTGGAGCATGAATGATTTCACAGCCTCCCCTCCAGCCCATGGCCCAGGCATTGCCTCATCTACTGTAGTAGTGCATGCCCTGGAGATGCCCTACAACGCGCCTGTTCAAAAAACGTCACTTCCAGAGATTTTTGGGGCAAAAATGACCATAATTGGGGCACGTTCGCACGTTTGACCCCATTTGACCCCGTTAGGTTCGAACTAGCCCCGTTTGGCCGATTTTGAGGTTCGCGTTTGCGAACCTGCTCGCGAACGGGCCCCTCGTTCGCGTTCGCACGGTCGGACCATGTTTGCCCATCACTGGTTGGGGGGGGGTGGGGTGGGGTAGGGGTGGGTCCTTGGGGGGATTCTGGTCATTAGCCGACAATTTTCCAAAGCACCACCAATAGTGACATTATGACAAGAATATGATGCCCTGGCCAAAAATAGCTTGTGCTTTCTGTAGTTGAGCGGGCCAGTCGTCTACACCTGTCTCCGTGGCGGGAACTGGAGCAGCCCCTTCAACTCCAGCTGCGAGCCAGAGCCGCTGCCACGCCACTGCGCGGAGATCAAGCAGCGAAACGCCAGTGCCCAGGACGGGGCCTACGCCATCTTCCCCTGCGCCAATGTCACCTGCCCCAAGACCGTCGCCTGCGACATGAGCAGCGACGGCGGCGGATGGACGGTTCACTTGGGCCTCTCAAATGAAATCGTTGGCTGCTAGCGCGATTCGGCGGTTTGGGGCGGCGCATTGCTTGGCGCTTGCTGAGATTCTGTTGTGGCGCAATTGTTCACTAGATTTTGGCCAGGTTTTGTCGAGGCGATTTGACAACAGCGAAGATTTTTATCTGCCACTGGCTGAATATGAGAACGGATTCGGCAACCCAGAAGGAGAAGTCTGGCTGGGTTCTCAAACTCTTCAATGTCATATCAAATCACAAAATTTGTTTCTTTAGGCCTAAAAACAGCCCAAATCCTTGCGGATGCGGAGCCCACCCAGCTACTCATTGAGCTGCATCCATATCCATACGAAGAAAGCAACTGTTCCAATGCCCTCCTCTACGATGACTTTTATCTGCAAGGCGACAATTTTACGCTTCAGTTCGACACTGTCCATGGCCTTACATCCGGTTCACACATTTCTGGCATATTGATCAGATCATCATTGACGATGTGATCATCATTCAGGGTTGTCGAATGCTCTGCGCAACCAGAAGGGCCAAGCGTTCTCCAACTACGACCAGGACAGAGACGCCTGCCCCTGCAACTGCGCCAAAGGACGTTTGACAATCACTAGCAACACTTCTAGGCCTATATTGCGTTGGATAGCTTTTAGTCGGGGGCTTCTGGTATGCACACTGCGGTGGTGTTTATCTCACGGCGCCTATACTTGGCCAAACTTGTCGCAGCCACCAGGGCTCCTCTAAAGGAGGGCACCTATTCTGGTTTCCTTTTTCTCATGCCCAGTCAAAAGAAATTAAAATAGCTATCACCACTGATGTTTTCCTGCTGAGACAGGAATCAATGATACATTAAGAGGCGGTTTGCGAGAGGATTCAGAGGGGGTATTCCACTTAGCAAAAATCGAAGGTTCGAGTTGGGAATCGTGATTAGGCTATGGTTTTGGTCCATTTAGTTGTGATCTCAGCCCAACAAACCCTGGCTCAAAATATTGCTTAATCGCTGAGAAATGGCCATTTTTCTAACACCTACTTTTTTGACCTATGGATGACCTAAAAATCGATTTTTGGCCAATTTCAACCAAGATTTTTTGATCAACCCCTGACTAATATATATCAATCGAACCGCAAAACTATAACAAATTTCATAGTGACAATGATTCATCCCAAAAGAAAAATTTTTTTAATCGATTTTTCAAAAAACCGATTTTCGCATTTTTCAATTCTTGCCACAAAAAAACTGATTTCCAAAAATGGTCAAAAAATTCAAGGCTAAGACCTAGCCTATCTTTTTATTCACTTTCTTGCCGTCATTTTGGTATATATCACTTTGCCAATGGCGGTGTTAACATGGGAAAATTTTTTGATTCAAAATTCCCAGTCTGCATTTTCGTCCTATGTTATAACATAGGCAAAAAATGGCCAAAAAATTTTTGTTCGCAAAATTCAAATTTTTAGGCATGAAATGCTCTTTTTGGGACCCCCTTCATCCCGCTGTATAATTTGTTTCCCCACAATTAGTATAAATATGCTTTAACAGAAATCCCCAATTTCCGAATTTATAGCCTATGAAGCATATTTGCCTATGTTAAAACATAGGAAAAAGGCCATCTCAGTTTGAGTAGATTGAGACTAATTCTAAGGAAACAAATGATACAGCGGTATATTTAAGGAGGTCCCAAAAGAGCATTTCATGCCTAAAAAATTGAAATTTGCAAACAAAAATTTTTTGGCCATTTTTTGCCTATGTTATAACATAGGACGAAAGTCGGACTGGGAATTTTGAATCAAAAAATTTTCCCATGCTAACACCGCCATTGGCAAAGTTATATATACCAAAATGACGGCAAGAAAGTGAATAAAAAGATAGGCTAGGTCTTAGCCTTGAATTTTTTGACAATTTTTTGGAAATCAGTTTTTTTGTGGCAAAAACTGAAAAATGCGAAAATCGGTTTTTTGAAAAATCGATTAAAAAAATTTTTCTTTTGGGATGAATCATTGTCACTATGAAATTTGTTATAGTTTTGCGGTTCGATTGATATATATTAGTCAGGGGTTGATCAAAAAATCTTGGTTGAAATTGGCCAAAAATCGATTTTTAGGTCATCCATAGGTCAAAAAAGTAGGTGTTAGAAAAATGGCCATTTCTCAGCGATTAAGCAATATTTTGAGCCAGGGTTTGTTGGGCTGAGATCACAACTAAATGGACCAAAAACATAGCCTAATCACGATTCCCAACTCGAACCTTCGATTTTTGCTAAGTGGAATACCCCTCCTACAAGGCCTCTCAATCCTCTCGCAAACTGCCTCTTAACAAAAGAACACAAATCATCATGACTACACCAGTCTTCGCCGCCTCAAATGAGCTGTGGAACTCAGGGTGGATACTTTCGGACCCTGGATGGCGCTGGGCGGGGCCAGCCTCAAATTGCGTCCGGCCAGTTTTCCAGCCACCCAGAACACCTCCTTTGCCTGTCCTACGCCTGTCTTTCCTCGTTTCTTCCTTTTTTACCAGCACTCCCTCCTCACCCTCCAATTCATCCAGCCTGTCACTGCGCCTGGACCGACCTCGACCCCAGCTTCACGCGCCAATCCACCAACCAGAGCCTGGCCAATGGGGAGGCCTGGACCCCGGTGCGTCGCTACGGCACCCTGCCCCTCAACGCCACCGTCACCATCGCCTGTCATCCCGGGCACCAGGTTGGCCTTAGGGCTGCCTGCCTCTTCTAGACCCGAAGGCGATACTAACATTACTGCTCCCTCGGGACAGGACAATGGAATGGATGGTTATGATGGAAGATAGCCATCCCTTGTCCTGTCCCCTGGGAACAGCAATATTAATATCGCCCTCAAGTGGAAAGCCCATATTATAATCGCGCCCAAGTGGAAAGCTTCTGAATGACTGGTACAGGTACATGGAGCGGCAGAGTATCGGTGCCTGGAGAATGGGAGCTGGAACGCCGCCTTCAACTCCAGCTGCGAGCCGGTGGTGCTGGCGGAAGACTGCGCGGCAATCAAGGCATCCAACGCCAGTGCGGATGACGGTGTCTACCGCATCAACCCCTGCGGCCATCAATCCTGCCCCAAGCTCGTCCCCTGCGACATGACCACGGATGGAGGCGGCTGGACGGTTGGTGCTTTGGCTGACTTTGCCAGAGAGCTCAAAGTGCGTGGGCAACCTTAGGTCCTTTTGCAACGAAACGATGCCGGCGCGGGGAATTTCAGTCGGACATTCGAAGAATATCGTCAAGGCTTTACCATGGGCCAAGGAGACTTCTGGCTGGGTGATTTTGAAGCTTTTGAATTAGCCACACTTTCAGTCCACTAATTAGCACGGTACTCATCAGCAAAGTTCCCATTTACTTGGTGCGGCCATAAAGAAGAACTGTCTCCTTTCCTAGGACTAGAAGATACGCAAGCGATAACCAACAAGCAAGCCACAACAATGCTGGTTGAACTATGGCCCTTCTACGCCCAGTCCTGCTCGCACGCTCTGCTCCTGACCAACTTCACCCTTTCTGGCGACGATTTCCGCCTCAACTACTCCACCTTTCAAACCCTCACCCCAGGCCCTTTCCCAAGAACACTCCATCCAATAGTCCCCCAATAAAGCCTTTGCCAGGTCTCCCAGAGCGCTCATTCGACTACCACCGCAACGGACCATTCTCCACGCCCGACCACAACCTGGCCGCCTGTGGCCCGGAGGAGTTCACGGGCTGGTGGTACACGGACTGCTTTGCCATCAAGCTCACGGGCCCCTACCGACCGCAGCCCTGCGCTCACGAGGCTTGGACGGGGATAGATGCGTAGGCCATTTTAGGTTTCCAGTTGTGGGATTAGTTTGCTAGCGTTTCTGTTGCAGGAACTCCATCTTCACCAAGTTCTCCTCCCTGGAGCGCGCGGCCATGAAACTCCGCCCAGCCAGCATCCCCAGCACCGACACCAGCTTTGCATGCCCAGCTATGCAGTATCCAGGTTCCAGCTCAGTCCACTCCATCTTCACTAAGTTCTCCTCCCTGGAGCGCGCGGCCATGAAACTCCGCCCAGCCAGCATCCCCAGCACCGACGCCAGCTTTGCATGCCCAGCTATGCAGTATCCAGGTTCCAGCTCAGTCCACTCCATCTTCACTAAGTTCTCCTCCCTGGAGCGCGCGGCCATGAAACTCCGCCCAGCCAGCATCCCCAGCACCGACGCCAGCTTTGCATGCCCAGCTATGCAGTATCCAGGTTCCAGCTCAGTCCACTCCATCTTCACTAAGTTCTCCTCCCTGGAGCGCGCGGCCATGAAACTCCGCCCAGCCAGCATCCCCAGCACCGACGCCAGCTTTGCATGCCCAGCTATGCAGTATCCAGGTTCCAGCTCAGTCCACTCCATCTTCACTAAGTTCTCCTCCCTGGAGCGCGCGGCCATGAAACTCCGCCCAGCCAGCATCCCCAGCACCGACGCCAGCTTTGCATGCCCAGCTATGCAGTATCCAGGTTCCAGCTCAGTCCACTCCATCTTCACTAAGTTCTCCTCCCTGGAGCGCGCGGCCATGAAACTCCGCCCAGCCAGCATCCCCAGCACCGACGCCAGCTTTGCATGCCCAGCTATGCAGTATCCAGGTTCCAGCTCAGTCCACTCCATCTTCACTAAGTTCTCCTCCCTGGAGCGCGCGGCCATGAAACTCCGCCCAGCCAGCATCCCCAGCACCGACGCCAGCTTTGCATGCCCAGCTATGCAGTATCCAGGTTCCAGCTCAGTCCACTCCATCTTCACTAAGTTCTCCTCCCTGGAGCGCGCGGCCATGAAACTCCGCCCAGCCAGCATCCCCAGCACCGACGCCAGCTTTGCATGCCCAGCTATGCAGTATCCAGGTTCCAGCTCAGTCCACTCCATCTTCACTAAGTTCTCCTCCCTGGAGCGCGCGGCCATGAAACTCCGCCCAGCCAGCATCCCCAGCACCGACGCCAGCTTTGCATGCCCAGCTATGCAGTATCCAGGTTCCAGCTCAGTCCACTCGATCTTCACTAAGTTCTCCTCCCTGGAGCGCGCGGCCATGAAACTCCGCCCAGCCAGCATCCCCAGCACCGACGCCAGCTTTGCATGCCCAGCTATGCAGTATCCAGGTTCCAGCTCAGTCCACTCCATCTTCACTAAATTCTCCTCCCTGGAGCGCGCGGCCATGAAACTCCGCCCAGCCAGCATCCCCAGCACCGACGCCAGCTTTGCATGCCCAGCTATGCAGTATCCAGGTTCCAGCTCAGTCCACTCCATCTTCACTAAGTTCTCCTCCCTGGAGCGCGCGGCCATGAAACTCCGCCCAGCCAGCATCCCCAGCACCGACGCCAGCTTTGCATGCCCAGCTATGCAGTATCCAGGTTCCAGCTCAGTCCACTCCATCTTCACTAAGTTCTCCTCCCAGGAGCGCGCGGCCATGAAACTCCGCCCAGCCCGCATCCCCAGCACCGACGCCAGCTTTGCATGCCCAGCTATGCAGTATCCAGGTTCCAGCTCAGTCCACTCCATCTTCACTAAGTTCTCCTCCCTGGAGCGCGCGGCCATGAAACTCCGCCCAGCCAGCATCCCCAGCACCGACGCCAGCTTTGCATGCCCAGCTATGCAGTATCCAGGTTCCAGCTCAGTCCACTCCATCTTCACTAAGTTCTCCTCCCTGGAGCGCGCGGCCATGAAACTCCGCCCAGCCAGCATCCCCAGCACCGACGCCAGCTTTGCATGCCCAGCTATGCAGTATCCAGGTTCCAGCTCAGTCCACTCCATCTTCACTAAGTTCTCCTCCCTGGAGCGCGCGGCCATGAAACTCCGCCCAGCCAGCATCCCCAGCACCGACGCCAGCTTTGCATGCCCAGCTATGCAGTATCCAGGTTCCAGCTCAGTCCACTCCATCTTCACTAAGTTCTCCTCCCTGGAGCGCGCGGCCATGAAACTCCGCCCAGCCAGCATCCCCAGCACCGACACCAGCTTTGCATGCCCAGCTATGCAGTATCCAGGTTCCAGCTCAGTCCACTCCATCTTCACTAAGTTCTCCTCCCTGGAGCGCGTGGCCATGAAACTCCGCCCAACCAGCATCCCCAGCACCGACGCCAGCTCTGCATGCCCAGCTATGCAGTATCCAGGTTCCAGCTCAGTCCACTCCATCTTCACTAAGTTCTCCTCCCTGGAGCGCGTGGCCATGAAACTCCGCCCAGCCAGCATCCCCAGCACCGACACCAGCTTTGCATGCCCAGCTATGCAGTATCCAGGTTCCAGCTCAGTCCACTCCATCTTCACTAAGTTCTCCTCCCTGGAGCGCGCGGCCATGAAACTCCGCCCAACCAGCATCCCCAGCACCGACGCCAGCTTTGCATGCCCAGCTATGCAGTATCCAGGTTCCAGCTCAGTCCACTCCATCTTCACTAAGTTCTCCTCCCTGGAGCGCGCGGCCATGAAACTCCGCCCAACCAGCATCCCCAGCACCGACGCCAGCTTTGCATGCCCAGCTATGCAGTATCCAGGTTCCAGCTCAGTCCACTCCATCTTCACTAAGTTCTCCTCCCTGGAGCGCGCGGCCATGAAACTCCGCCCAACCAGCATCCCCAGCACCGACGCCAGCTTTGCATGCCCAGCTATGCAGTATCCAGGTTCCAGCTCAGTCCACTCCATCTTCACTAAGTTCTCCTCCCTGGAGCGCGCGGCCATGAAACTCCGCCCAACCAGCATCCCAAGCACCGACGCCAGCTTTGCATGCCCAGCTATGCAGTATCCAGGTTCCAGCTCAGTCCACTCCATCTTCACTAAGTTCTCCTCCCTGGAGCGCGCGGCCATGAAACTCCGCCCAACCAGCATCCCCAGCACCGACGCCAGCTTTGCATGCCCAGCTATGCAGTATCCAGGTTCCAGCTCAGTCCACTCCATCTTCACTAAGTTCTCCTCCCCTGGAGCGCGCGGCCATGAAACTCCGCCCAACCAGCATCCCCAGCACCGACGCCAGCTTTGCATGCCCAGCTATGCAGTATCCAGGTTCCAGCTCAGTCCACTCCATCTTCACTAAGTTCTCCTCCCTGGAGCGCGCGGCCATGAAACTCCGCCCAACCAGCATCCCCAGCACCGACGCCAGCTTTGCATGCCCAGCTATGCAGTATCCAGGTTCCAGCTCAGTCCACTCCATCTTCACTAAGTTCTCCTCCCTGGAGCGCGTGGCCATGAAACTCCGCCCAGCCAGCATCCCCAGCACCGACACCAGCTTTGCATGCCCAGCTATGCAGTATCCAGGTTCCAGCTCAGTCCACTCCATCTTCACTAAGTTCTCCTCCCTGGAGCGCGCGGCCATGAAACTCCGCCCAACCAGCATCCCCAGCACCGACGCCAGCTTTGAATGCCCAGCTATGCACAATCCAGGTTCCAGCTCAGTCCACTCCATCTTCACTAAGTTCTCCTCCCTGGAGCGCGCGGCCATGAAACTCCGCCCAGCCAGCATCCCCAGCACCGACACCAGCTTTGCATGCCCAGCTATGCAGTATCCAGGTCCCAGCTCAGTCCACTCCATCTTCACTAAGTTCTCCTCCCCTGGAGCGCGCGGCCATGAAACTCCGCCCAACCAGCATCCCCAGCACCGACGCCAGCTTTGCATGCCCAGCTATGCAGTATCCAGGTTCCAGCTCAGTCCACTCCATCTTCACTAAGTTCTCCTCCCTGGAGCGCGCGGTCATGAAACTCCGCCCAGCCAGCATCCCCAGCACCGACGCCAGCTTTGCATGCCCAGCTATGCAGTATCCAGGTTCCAGCTCAGACCACTCCAGCTTCACTATGTTCTCCTCCCTGGAGCGCGCGGCCATGAAACTCCGCCCAGCCAGCATCCCCCGCACCGACGCCAGCTTTGCATGCACAGCGAGGCAGTCGCCAGCTTCCTTCTCAGGCCACTCCATCTTCACTAACTACTCCTCCCTGGAGCGCGCGGCCATGAAACTCCGCCCAGCCAGCATCCCCAGCACCGACACCAGCTTTGCATGCCCAGCTAGGCAGTATCCCGGGTCCAGCTCAGTCCACTCCATCTTCACTAAGTTCTCCGCCCTGGAGCGCGCCGCCATGAAACTCCGCCCAGCCAGCAGCCCCAGCACCGACCCCAGCTTTGCATGCCCAGCTATGCAGTATCCAGGTTCCAGCTCAGTCCACTCCATCTTCACTAAGTTCTCCTCCCTGGAGCGCGCGGCCATGAAACTCCGCCCAGCCAGCATCCCCAGCACCAACACCAGCTTTGCATGCCCAGCTATGCAGTATCCAGGTTCCAGCTCAGTCCACTCCATCTTCACTAAGTTCTCCTCCCTGGAGCGCGCGGCCATGAAACTCCGCCCAGCCAGCATCCCCAGCACCGACACCAGCTTTGCATGCCCAGCTATGCAGTATCCAGGTTCCAGCTCAGTCCACTCCATCTTCACTAAGTTCTCCTCCCTGGAGCGCGCGGCCATGAAACTCCGCCCAGCCAGCATCCCCAGCACCGACGCCAGCTTTGCATGCCCAGCTATGCAGTATCCAGGTTCCAGCTCAGTCCACTCCATCTTCACTAAGTTCTCCTCCCTGGAGCGCGCGGCCATGAAACTCCGCCCAACCAGCATCCCCAGCACCGACGCCAGCTTTGCATGCCCAGCTATGCAGTATCCAGGTTCCAGCTCAGTCCACTCCATCTTCACTAAGTTCTCCTCCCTGGAGCGCGCGGCCATGAAACTCCGCCCATCCAGCATCCCCAGCACCGACTCCAGCTTTGCATGCCCAGCTATGCAGTATCCAGGTTCCAGCTCAGTCCACTCCATCTTCACTAAGTTCTCCTCCCTGGAGCGCGCAGCCATGAAACTCCGCCCAGCCAGCATCCCCAGCACCAACACCAGCTTTGCATGCCCAGCTATGCAGTATCCAGGTTCCAGCTCAGTCCACTCCATCTTCACTAAGTTCTCCTCCCTGAGCGCGCGGCCATGAAACTCCGCCCAGCCAGCATCCCCAGCACCGACGCCAGCTTTGCATGCCCAGCTATGCAGTATCCAGGTTCCAGCTCAGTCCACTCCATCTTCACTAAGTTCTCCTCCCCTGGAGCGCGCGGCCATGAAACTCCGCCCAGCCAGCATCCCCAGCACCGACACCAGCTTTGCATGCCCAGCTATGCAGTATCCAGGTTCCAGCTCAGTCCACTCCATCTTCACTAAGTTCTCCTCCCTGGAGCGCGCTGCCATGAAACTCCGCCCAGCCAGCATCCCCAGCACCAACACCAGCTTTGCATGCCCAGCTATGCAGTATCCAGGTTCCAGCTCAGTCCACTCCATCTTCACTAAGTTCTCCTCCCCTGGAGCGCGCAGCCATGAATCTCCTCCCAGCCAGCATCCCCAGCACCGACTCCAGCTTTGCATGCCCAGCTATGCAGTATCCAGGTTCCAGCTCAGTCCACTCCATCTTCACTAAGTTCTCCTCCCCTGGAGCGCGCGGACATGAAACTCCGCCCAGCCAGCATCCCCAGCACCGACACCAGCTTTGCATGCCCAGCTATGCAGTATCCAGGTTCCAGCTCAGTCCACTCCATCTTCACTAAGTTCTCCTCCCTGGAGCGCGCGGCCATGAAACTCCGCCCAGCCAGCATCCCCAGCACCGACACCATCTTTGCATGCCCAGCTATGCAGTATCCAGGTTCAAGATCAGTCCACTCAATCTTCACTAAGATCTCCTCCCTGGAGCGCGCGGCCATGAAACTCCGCCCAGCCAGCATCCCCAGCACCGACACCAGCTTTGCATGCCCAGCTATGCAGTATCCAGGTTCCAGCTCAGTCCACTCCATCTTCACTAAGTTCTCCTCCCTGGAGCGCGCGGCCATGAAACTCCGCCCAGCCAGCATCCCCAGCACCGACACCACCTTTGCAAGCCCAGCTATGCAGTATCCAGGTTCCAGCTCAGTCCACTCCATCTTCACTAAGTTCTCCTCCCTGGAGCGCGCGGCCATGAAACTCCGCCCAGCCAGCATCCCCAGCACCGACGCCACCTTTGCATGCCCAGCTATGCAGTATCCAGGTTCCAGCTCAGTCCACTCATTCTTCACTAAGTTCTCCTCCCTGGAGCGCGCGGTCATGAAACTCCGCCCAGCCAGCATCCCCAGCACCGACGCCAGCTTTGCATGCCCAGCTATGCAGTATCCAGGTTCCAGCTCAGTCCACTCCATCTTCACTAAGTTCTCCTCCCTGGAGCGCGCGGCCATGAAACTCCGCCCAGCCAGCATCCCCAGCACCGACACCAGCTTTGCATGCCCAGCTATGCAGTATCCCGGTTCCAGCTCAGTCCACTCCACCCTCACTAAGTTCTCCCCCCTGGAGCGCGCGGCCATGAAACACCGCCCAGCCATCATCCAGCTCTCAGTCTGCTTCTTTTCATGCCAAGGTTTGCATTATGCAGGTTCCAGCTCAGTCCACTCCATCTTCACTAAGTTCTCCTCCCTGGAGCGCGCGGCCATGAAACTCCGCCCAGCCAGCATCCCCAGCACCGACGCCAGCTTTGCATGCCCAGCTATGCAGTATCCAGGTTCCAGCTCAGTCCACTCCATCTTCACTAAGTTCTCCTCCCTGGAGCGCGCAGCCATGAAACTCCGCCCAGCCAGCATCCCCAGCACCAACACCAGCTTTGCATGCCCAGCTATGCAGTATCCAGGTTCCAGCTCAGTCCACTCCATCTTCACTAAGTTCTCCTCCCTGGAGCGCGCGGCCATGAAACTCCGCCCAGCCAGCATCCCCAGCACCGACGCCAGCTTTGCATGCCCAGCTATGCAGTATCCAGGTTCCAGCTCAGTCCACTCGATCTTCACTAAGTTCTCCTCCCTGGAGCGCGCGGCCATGAAACTCCGCCCAGCCAGCATCCCCAGCACCAACACCAGCTTTGCATGCCCAGCTATGCAGTATCGAGGTTCCATCTCAGTCCACTCCATCTTCACTAAGTTCTCCTCCCTGGAGCGCGTGGCCATGAAACTCCGCCCAGCCAGCATCCCCAGCACCGACACCAGCTTTGCATGCCCAGCTATGCAGTATCCAGGTTCCAGCTCAGTCCACTCCATCTTCACTAAGTTCTCCTCCCTGGAGCGCGCGGCCATGAAACTCCGCCCAGCCAGCATCCCCAGCACCGACGCCAGCTTTGCATGCCCCAGCTATGCAGTAGTCCAGCTAGTCCACTCTCTCCTCGTTCTCCTCCGGCCCAGCCAAACTCCCCCCGCCAGCAGCCCACCAACACCAGCTCGGCCCGCTATCCAGGTTCCAGCTCAGTCCACTCCATCTTCACTAAGTTCTCCTCCCTGGAGCGCGCGGCCATGAACCCCCCCCCAGCCAGCATCCCCAGCACCGACGCCAGCTTTCCATGCCCAGCTATGCAGTATCCAGGTTCCAGCTCAGTCCACTCCATCTTCACTAAGTTCTCCTCCCTCAACACACGGCCTGAAACTCCGCCCAGCCAGCATCCCCAGCACCAACACCACCTTCTGCCCCAGCTTGCAGTATCCCGGTTCCAGCTCAGTCCAACTCCATCTTCACTAAGTTCTCCTCCCTGGAGCGCGCGGCCATGAAACTCCGCCCAGCCAGCATCCCCAGCACCGACGCCAGCTTCCCGTGCCCAGCTATGCAGTATCCAGGTTCCAGCTCAGTCCACTACGTATTACCACTAAGTTCTCCTCCCTGGAGCGCGCGGCCATGAAACTCCGCCCAGCCAGCATCCCCAGCACCAACGCCAGCTTTGCAGTGCCCAGCTATGCAAGCTGTATCCAGGTTCCAGCTCAGTCCACTCCATCGTCACGAAGTTCGCCCCCCCCGAGCGCGCGGCCATGAAACTCCGCCCAGCCAGCATCCCCCCAGCACCAAGCGCCAGCTTTGCATGCCCAGCTATGCAGTATCCAGGTTCCAGCTCAGTCCACTCCATCTTCACTAAGTTCTCCTCCCTGGAGCACACCAGCCATGAAACTCCCGCCAGCCAGCATCCCCAGCACCGACGCCAGTTTTGCATGCCCCAGCTATGCAGTATCCAGGTTCCAGCTCAGTCCACTCCATCTTCACTAAGTTCTCCTCCCTGGAGCGCACAGCCATGAAACTCCGTCCAGCCAGCATCCCCAGCACTGACGCCAGCTTTGCATCCCCAGCTATGCAGTATCCAGGTTCCAGCTCAGTCCACTCCCATCTTCACTAAGTTCTCCTCCCTGGAGCGCGCGGCCATGAAACTCCGCCCAGCCAGCATCCCCAGCACCGACGCCAGCTTTCCGTGCCCAGCTATGCAGTATCCAGGTTCCAGCTCAGTCCACTCCATCTTCTAAGTTCTCCTCCCTGGAGCGCGCGGCCATGAAACTCCGCCCCCAGCCAGCATCCCCAGCACCGACGCCAGCTTTGAGTGCCCAGCTATGCAGTATCCCAGGTTCCAGCTCAGTCCACTCCATCTTCACTAAGTTCTCCTCCCTGGAGCGCGCGGCCATGAAACTCCGCCCAGCCAGCATCCCCAGCACCGACGCCATCTTTCCAGTGCCCAGCTATGCAGTATCCAGGTTCCAGCTCAGTCAAGTCTCCATCTTCACTAAGTTCTCCTCCCTGGAGCGCGCGGCCATGAAACTCCGCCCAGCCAGCATCCCCAGCACCGACGCCCAGCTTTGCATGCCCAGACTATGCAGTATCCAGGTTCCAGCTCAGTCCACTCCATCTTCACTAAGTTCTCCTCCCTGGAGCGCGCGGCCATGAAACTCCGGCCAGCCAGCCATACCCAGCACCGACACCACCTGCGCGTGCCGGCTTCTGTGCAGTATCCAGGTTCCAGCTCAGTCCACTCCATCTTCACTAAGTTCTCCTGGAGCGCGCGGCCATGAAACTCATGCCCAGCCAGCATCCCCAGCACCGACGCCAGCTTTCCGTGCCCCAGCTATGCAGTATCCAGGTTCCAGCTCAGTCCACTCCATCTTCACTAAGTTCTCCTCCCTGGAGCGCGCGGCCATGAAACCCCGCCCAGCCAGCATCCCCAGCACCGACGCCAGCTTTGCATGCCCAGCTATGCAGTCTGCAGGTTCCAGCTCAGTCCACTCCATCTTTCACTAAGTTCTCCTCCCTGGAGAGCGCGGCCATGAAACTCCGCCCAGCCATCCCAGCACCGACGCCAGCTTTGCATGCCCAGCTATGCAGTATCCAGGTTCCAGCTAGGTCACTCCATCTTCGCTAGGTTCTCCTCCCTAAAGACACGCAGCCATAAAACTCTGTCCACACATCCCCAGCACCGACGCCAGCTTTGCATGCCCAGCTATGCAGTATCCAGGTTCCAGCTAAGTCCACTCCATCTTCACTAAGTTCTCCTCCCTGGAGCGCGCGGCCATGAAACTCCGCCCAGCCAGCATCCCCAGCACCGACACCAGCTTCCCGTGCCCAGCTATGCAGTATCCAGGTTCCAGCTCAAATTCCACTCCATCTTCACTAAGTTCTCCTCCCTGGAGCGCGCGGCCATGAAACTCCGCCCACCCAGCATCCCCAGCGCCCGACGCCAGCTTTCCAGTGCCCAGCTATGCAGTATCCCAGGTTCCTGACAAGTCCACTCCATCTTCACTAAGTTCTCCTCCCTGGAGCGCCGGGCCATGAAACTCCGCCCAGCCAGCATCCCAGCACCGACGCCAGCTTTGCATGCCCAGCTATGCAGTATCCGGGTCCCAGCTCGGTCCACTCCATCTTCACTAAGTTCTCCTCCCTGGAGCGCGCGGCCATGAAACTCCGCCCAGCCGGCATGCCCAGCACCGACACCGGCTTACGGTGCCGAGCTATGCGGTATCCAGGTTCCAGCTCAGTCCA
>JASANA010005301.1:0-17557 GCA_030248095.1 Ptycholaimellus sp. GST1_10
TTCCATTAAGAGGGACCTTGGCAGGCGGGGGGGGGGGGGGTGCGGTTTGCTCTTCGGGGGAGGACTCAGAGGAGGAGGTGGCGGGAAGGGGGAGGAGATGCGGCATGCTTGCGGACTTTGGCACTACCATGGGTAGCGGTGGATGGACCTCCAAGATGCTGATGGCGTCGCCAGCAATGGCGTTGCCAGTGATGACGGCAGAGCTCTAGTCGGCGCTGGATGCCGGCTCCTCATTGTAGGACAGACTGAGGTGCAGACTTAACTCCCGCTCTGTCCGTTCATCGCGGCCTGCAAGCAATCATTTTGTGCAATCAGCAATGAGCAAAATTTTGATAAAACAAACGTTATTGCTTCATCTTGCCTAATAAAACAAACAAAATGAAAAATAGAAATAATAAGACCCAAGTCGTTTGCCCTTTTCAATGATTTCAGGTCTTTTGAAAAAACTCTGAAGTTGAAGGACCGATGGATTGGACTTGGTCTTGTGAGGCCGTGGAGATGACAATGGTGTCGGATGGGGTGGGCGTCTGGACGCTAGGCTTGGACCGGTCCGTCTTTTCTTTTGCAGCCGTCATCCGCTTCTAAAAATTAGCTTAAGATAGACTAATTCTACGTTAACCAATTATTAGGGACCTTCTGAACCTTGCATTGTACTTCATCATTGTACTCGCTTGCATTGGCATCTCCAGTGACCGAGGTCAGATTCTGCATTGTCTCAACTTTGGCATCACCAGGAATTGCTGGGCGACGAAGTTCTGGTTGGCGTTTCCGTCCCACGTGCAGCTGCTATGGGCATATGTGCTTTAGCCGCGGTTCATGGTCGCTAGTCCCCAAGCATCAGGTGCTACAACGTACCACACCGCTGCAAAGGCGTCCTTAACGTGGGTATGCGCCTCCATCTCCACCCACGCCAGCAGCGACACGTGGACTCCCAGCTCTAGAAAGAATTGGCGATTTGAGCATGCTTGATAGCATGTTTGTTGGAAGGGTTGACCCTCGTTGGTGAGTTTTCGAACGAAGTAGAACTGCGCGCCGCTGTGCACGCCCTCTTCCTTACACTCCACCAACACCGATATGTGATCATGCCCTCCCCGTTTGTACCAGACCGTCCGTCCCCCAAAATCACAATGACTCATATTTTCCAATTTATGTTGTTTGCGCAAAACCCTTTGCTTGGAAAACGGTACAACTTTGAAATACTGTTCATAATCCCGGAGAAACTCTTGTCGGTCGTTTTTGAGCCGATGAGCAGTGGGCCGATGCTTGATGCCAGTCTGTTGTGCGGGAAACAGCAGGCAATGCCGTTGGGGAACTTTTCCAGGACCTTCAACGTGTCGTTGGCTTGGGTAAGCATAGGTCTAGATTTGCATAGGCCAATACACACCGAACATAATGAAGTCGTAGAAAACAAAGGTAAAAATGTATTGATAGCTGATGAAGACCATGAGAATTGGCGATAGCTCGTTTGGCAAGCTCTTTACACTAGGATTTGAAACATCAGAGGTCTAGACTTGCATAGGCCAATACACACCAAAGCTTAGGTGTGTTTATTTAGAGCAAGGTTGAGAGAGGGGAATACTTGCAAGGGCACAAATCTTCCTGACACCACCTGGTCCATCACTTCATTGTAGTCAGCGCCTGACAGTGTCTGCAGATGAAGTGACCTGATCAAGTTGTGCAGTGGAATAAACATGAAATGCCTGGATTAGTTGAGGGATGCTGATGGCGCTGGGCAGGAAACAGCGAGTGCCTGGCCAAGAGGCCTCCAGGATAGCATCTGCTTGCTTCCGCGAAGGGAAGGCGTCCTCCACCAGCAGTCCACTCCTGCAATTCGCATGGATTCACTGCATGACCTGTGCAACCCAAAAGTTTGCTAGGCCCATGTTTGTTTATATATGCACAATTACTGGCTACCTTGCAAATTAGGCGTGTAACTAAGCAATTATGTCCGTGTGCAACGCTTAGGCTTACATGGGCATGAGTTCAGAGTTCAGTGGTGGCTGCCGGAATTATTGCAATCGGCTAAGGATACAAAGCTGCAGGGTCTTGAGCTGAAATAAAGAGCACAGGGATTCAAACCACACCTATGTTTTGTGTGGGATTAGCCTGCTGTGTGCGCTAAGCCTTTGGTGCACTGAGTAGGAATCTGAGCTGTTTTGTCGAAATCCAAATCCATTCTCATAATCGAAATTGACGTCAATTGCATTGGCATTGCGGGACATAAATGGTTAGGCTAAACTAGCCTTCCTGCTCATGCTCTGTGCAAATCGTGGAATTCCATGGCCTTTGCTTCCGATGGCTCCGTCACACTTGCGAGGCGGACTTCCTTACTGTCCACAACACACCTATTTTGTAGGTTTCTCTTTGTTCACTCTTGGCGTCTTACCTACTGCTGATCTTCATGTGGATTGTTCGTTTTCTAGTAGCCATGCAAATGTCAATATTGCTCTTTCCCCCAAAGCGACGGGTATGTTCAATTGGTTGAATGTCATTCTTTGTTACGTTTCCTGGTGTTTACATTACCATTTTATATTATTGTTGTTTACATTATAATCCAGCTGGGAGGTCAGTGCTGACACCTACAAGCATTACCTCCCTCACCGTCTTTCCCCAAAGGCCCACGGCAATTTGACAAATCATTGGGCTTAAAGAAAAATGTTGCAGGATGCCCGGTTGGTGGTGAAGTGGATAGATGGTTAAATTAAGTTATCAGCTGGAGCTTCGGCTGAACCATCATAAGATTGGAAAGGTCTTCATTGTATGATGTGTGCTTGAAACATCGGTGGCTGCTGCATGAAGGAACATCACGCATTTACACACGACGACAGGCAAAATACGGGTGTGAGAGGCCCGGGGTGAATCACTCTCAATGTCGAAAAATGAACCAAGTTTAATAAAAAACTCCTGTAGGAATGTACTAAGTTTAATAAAATTGACTCAGCACTGGCGCGGTTCTGAAGCTGCGGTTGGGTCTTCTTTGATTTCATACTGCCACTGCATTTAGGGCATTTCATTTGGTAATGGCATACTTTTTCTTTGTCTCTCTGCAGTTGAAACAGGAAGGCCAGAGCAAACTTTGGGCACTCATATCACATGAATGACAAAATTGAAGATCGTCAACATCTGAAAGGGGGAAATAGCAAAATGCAAGAAAGAACCACTTAACAAAGAAAAAAACTGTCAAATGTCTCGTCTCTATTTGATGAACTGTTGTACAGCCGTGTAGTTGCAGATGGTGGATGTGACTGCTTTCTCCAAGCTGATGAGTATGTGCTGCAACAGAAAATTATTTTGAACTAGGTTAAGGCCTAACTAGACATGTTTCACCATACTTGTAAGAAGATTGTATCGGTGATGGTAGTGACCGGCATAGTCGTTGCATCCCAGCTCCGTAGCATGGAACTCGACGGCCTCCAGCAACCAGCCCCACTTCTTCGCCTTCCTCTGCTGCGCGTTGAGCGTCTGATTCACTGGATACCAGATTCATTTGGATGTTATGGCTTGGATGACTAAACTAAGAAAACCGTATTTCTGATCCACGTGAGATGTGGTCTGTGGGTCGCCGAGTATGACGTGGCAGCGCTGGAGGTCCTCCGCGTCCCCCAGTGCTTCATCCCGCAAGGCTCGCAGCGCTGCAGTGAGCTCTCTGAAGGTTTTGAATACCGTCCGTTGGCCAGGTGGGGGCTTCTGATAGGGACCGAGATGCGTTGCCTGTAAACTTGCATCTAATTTAGATTTCATTCAAAATGGAAGTGTTTGGAGCTACCGGGTCCTGAGCAGGCATCGTGGATGAAGTGGGTGCTGATGGCTATTGTGCTGATGGACAGTGAATGGAGTGTCTTTATCAGTGCGCCAATTGCATAGTCTCCTGTGATGAGGCATTGCATGATTAGTCTGCAAGCAAGAGGAATTTGCGCAGAGCTCATAATTGAATCTTAATTGGTCAAATTAGCAGCTCAAAGTCATGTATGAAATATATTCCATAAATATAGTCATATATTCCATTTGTTAGTCTGAGTTAGTCTTAGGATTAACGACAACTACAGCATCTCTGCCGCTTTTTTGTAACCATGTGCATTTGCGAAGGAAATGCTGTCAACGAGTAAAATTGCCAAATGTATCCAAATGAATTATGTCAAAAGATATCCATCCTTCTCTTGAATGCTGCAGGACAAAAAGCGAAACAGGAAATGCAAAAGACAACAGCATGAAGGGGATCTAGTCACTGGAGCCAGTTAGCTTGTAGGAGGGCTGAGTCTGGGGAGAGGAGGGGGATGGGGACGGGAGGGGCAGGGGGGAGTGGGTGGAGTTCAACGAAGGAAGGTTCCTCGTAGCGGTTTGCAATTCATGACAAGGGCGGGGAGGTAGGACTAGTGCGAATCTCCAGATGGTGGGGTAGCGGATGCGTATGCGCGGAGTGCTGGAGAGGGGGTAGCAGATGCGTTTGCGCGGAGGGCTGGAGAAGCTGTCGGCAAGATGGCGTGGCACGTAGCGCCCGCGTTTGACCGACATATTATTCTTATCTACAAAAACGTTTTATGCCGCCTCCATCACATTACCCTGACTCAAAGTGTTCAGCACTCAATAGTCTACTCTATCTTCTACCTCCTCTCTATTCAATGAGGCATACAAAAGAAAGAACCCACTTGCGTTCTTGAAGAGGACACCCGTGTCATCGATGTCAATCTCCTCGATTGGAGAGAGCTCCAGAGCACTGCCATCCTCCATCGTGACCTTGGCCTTGGACAAGGCCTTGGGCAACGTCGCCGCACTGTCGGATATGGCCGTAAGCTGGTTGAGCTGGGCGTTGGGGTCTGTTGACCAGCCACACACATCATCCATAGATTCTGTTCTGACGGCTTTGTAGACAACCTTCCGATCCTCGGAGCTTGCGCTGTCCCTCCTTCTTCAGCACCCGCTCCACCAACGGACTCATTTGCAACATCTCCTCTCTCGTCTCTTTTCTTCTCTCAAACCAATGGCTAGGGCACGAATGACCCAATTTCTTCATCCAGCAGAAGCATACTTGGCTCGTTGGGTACAGGGTGCGTAGTTTGCTGCAAATGCGCATTGTGTGTCTGTGTTGCAGGGTTGCACAGATTGTCTGAAAGGCAGAGAGAGGCATTAGCAGGATTTGAAGCAAAATGGTTGCACCTAAGTCCTTGCACCATGGGGCCGCCAGACAGGGAGCAGACCAACGCAGCCCTGGCGCAGAAGTATGGGTTCAACGTCAAGTGCTACCTCTCCATGGTCCCAACATATCAGTCCCTCATGCAGGTTTTCTCCTAAACCATTGATATAGCAAAAGCATGATGCTTGTTGAAGAGTCTTGCCTACCGTGGCTATGATTTGTAGGGATCTGGTGTGTCGCTTACGAGGGGCGAGAGGGAGAGGATTTATCTTGGGAGGAAGCAAGAGTAGAGACTGATCTCAGAGCATGCCTAGGGTGCAGGAGCTGCCTTGTTGTGGCTACGCTCCAGACTGCTGGCATGCACCCTACACCTCCCCTAAGAACTTACATGAAAGGTATGGAAGTTATATCCCCAAAGAAAGGAACCCTAGGATGCATGTGCAAAGGCTAATCACTGCATATTACAACGAGGGGGAATCACTCGGGCGTTGGAGAAGGGGGGTGACGAGACCAAAAGCAAGGGGGGGGGCGGAGCAGCGGCAAGATAGAGGCGACGACGGCGGAAGGAAGGCAGAGGGGCAAGGGCAAAGACTTGGTCCTCATTCGATCTCCTCGAGAAGGCGGACAGGCTTCTTGATGAGGCTATTGTCACGTAGGGTGCCTCGTCAACCAGGGATGGGAGATGGAGGTCGAGATGGAGATGGAACTTGAGCCGTGGCTGAAGGAGCTGGAGGGGGGGTTTCATCTAGGCCTCGTCAACGAAGAGGTGTCAGTTGGGCAGAAGGGGTCTCGAAACTAGGTGAGGAGCCGGGGGTCACAGGGGAGACCTTCAACGTCACCTCCGGAGTGTCAGGAAGAGAGGGTGGCGTAGGCGTTGGTGTCTTCCTCCTGGCGGCTTTGGTTGTCTTTCCGGCTGCCTTGGCTGCCTTGGCTCCCTTGGCTGCCTTGGCTCCCTTGTCGACTGTCTTGGAAATCCGGCCGGTGACGATGGAAGGACCGGCTTCAGGGTCGTTTCGAGGACGTCCACGGGGCCTTTTCTCGCCTGAGTTGTGAGCAGGGTCTCTCCTTTTCTTTCCGCTGGATTCAGGGAGTCCCGGTGGACCAGGGACCGCCGCAGGGGCTGAAGGGCTTGCCGTCGGGGGTGTCTCCGCTGGGGGGTCAGGGGCTGTTGGGGAGCAGGGGGAGCAAGGGGACCAGGAGCAGGGGGAACATTGGCAGCAGCCTCCGCATATGCATCAATTGGTTCGTAGACTAACTCAGGCAGCATACAAAATGACGGCTTTAGATGGTTCAAGTGAACCGTTTTAGTGAGGTTAGGGAATTCGTAAGGATGAATAACGGCAATAGGCCTTTTTAATTCAGCAATTATCCATAACCCCGTGAACCGGAGGTCGAATTTCTCGTGAACATACTTCCTTGCCCAAACCAACTCTCCTACCTTGAACGGCCTAGGTTTGGCTTTCTTATCGTACTGTTCTTTCTGCCTAATTTCAGCTGCGTTCGAATGTAACCTGATATTGTTCCACATCTGCTTCAAGTTGGTCACAGCGGCAGTCATGAATTCAGATTGCTTCACTGGAAAACCTTCCAATGTATGTTGCAGCCCTTCAGGTAGAGGGAACTCGCAATCGAAACTGAACAAAGCGTGGAAAGGGGTATCCCCTGTACGCTCGCTGTAGGTGGAGTTGTGAGCGAACACTGCGGAAGGCAGATGTTGGGACCAGGTATGAGGCCTTTCATGGCAGAACTTAGCGAAGACAGAGATTAACGTGCGGTTTTAAAGTTCACATTTTCCATCGCCTTGCGGGTGGTAGGTAGTTGTTTCTATTTTGGCAGTACCCATTTGCTTGGACAATTGGGCCACTAAGTGTGCACAGAAATTGGACCCTTGGTTGCTAAGCCATCTTCTAACTCTGCCAAATCTCAAAATCACATGTAGCAGAAAAGCTCTGGCTGTAGCTTCGGCCGTGATTCGAACGAGCGGTATAGCTATGCTATACGAGGTGAAGTAATCACAGCAAACCATGATGTAGGAATATCAATTTGACTTGGTCATTGGTCCCATCATGTTGCTAGCCACTATATTAAAGCATAGCATTGAATTTCGGACACACCAGACACGCTCTGCAGAACTCTCTTATATTTTTGATCATGTTAGACCAGTAAAACCGGCTTTTAATTGTGCCATAGGTGCGCTTAAACGCGAAATGTCCAGCAAATTTGCTGGCATGGAAACAATGAAGGATATGAGGAACACATCGTTTGGGAATAACTAGTAGCATACTCCCCTCCTCCCCTAAGAAATATAAGAGATTTTGTTCGTCTGTAGTATACAGATGTGCTGAACAGGCAATTCTTTTGCTCAATTCCAAATCCTTTGGCAGAGAACCATCGGTTAGGTGAACTATCATACCTGTGCAAAATTCATCGCTTTTTTGTTCTTTCGCGATCGAAATTGAGTTTTCATAGTATTTATTTTCTTCTAATGAGAAGACATGTGAGTATTGCAAGGTAACTTGATATTTTGTATTACCCGTAGTTGATTTTTTGGCCTTAAGCGGCGGTTGTGAAACATCAGGGAACGGCATTGGCAGTTCTTCGTACATCCTTGACAACGCATCCTCATTGACGTGATCTTTTCCAGCTTTATAGCGGAGAAAAGGCTGAAAATTAGAAATTTTCAGAGCCCATCGTTGCAGCATAGACGTGTCATTAAATCCTGACAACACATATTGCAATGGTTTGTGGTCTGATTCCACAATAATGCTTGGATGGCCTAAGATATAATTTTTAAATCTTTGCAACCCGAAAAGAATGGCCAAAGCTTCACGTTTAATGGCAGGGTAATTTTTTTCGCTTTTTGTCAATGAACGACTTGCATAAGCAATTACGCGTTCAGCTCCATCAGCATTGCACTGAGCCAAGATGCACCCTAAGCCAGTTCTGGAAGCATCAGTTTGGATTAGGAACGGTTTCTTTCTATCCATATCTGGAAATGCCAGCATTCTTGGATATCTTGGATGCCGGAAAGACAACCATTCTTGGATATCTGTCCAATTGAACTCTTTATTTTTTGTTAATAAGTCGTAAAGTGGCGCTGCAATGGCTGCAAAGTTTGGGACGAACTTATGATAATAACAGCATAAGCCGAGAAATCGTTGGACCGCCTTTGCCATTCCCAGTTGCGGAAATTTGTCGATTGCTTTGGTTTTCTTAGTATCGACTTTAATCCCTCAATCGGAAATGTTGTGACCGAGATATGCAATTTCCGTTTTGAGAAATTCACATCTTCGCAACTTGCATTTTAAGTTCGCTTGTTTAAAACGTTCTAACACTAAGGATAAGTTTTCACAAGATTATAAACATACTTTATTGTAACACTGTTTAGGTGTCTATAGTCATGAACCATCCTAGCGCTTCCGTCTGGTTTTGGAACTATCACAACAGGGTTTGAATACGGTGAGTTTGATTCCTGGATCGCACCCATTTTGAGCAATGTTTCGATCATGTTTTTTACAACCGGTCGCCTCGGTAGCGGTATCGGTCAACTGCGATTGAACGGGGTGTAATTGGTTAATTCAATCCTATGCTATGCATCTAACGCCTCCCCTACATCGTAATCCGTGCGGCTTATGCACATGTGGTATTTTTTTAGAATTTTAATTATTTGCTGTTTTTTCCAGTTTGGCGTCAAAGCTGTAACGATTTTGGCATTTTTCTCAATGAAAAGCAAATGTTCTTTATGAGTTGGCATAGTGGCTTTCTGCAGTGTAGAACAATGCTTTAAAGGTGATGAAATTAATTCTCTACTTAAATCGTCTAATTCTTCATCTTCAGCACAAAATTCCAACTGAAAAATATTCTCCGTCTTCACACTGATCTACCCAACCTAGATTTGTATTAGGCACCAAAGTGCATGGGAAATCCTTTCTGTTTATTATGGGTACAGTAATGACATCCTCTCGTGAGGTTAACAAACAATCCTCAATGTACCAATTATTTTTGGTGCTTTTTGTTCTGTTTTGTTCGAAAAGAACGGTTGAATGTGTGCTGTTAAATGGGTTTTTGCACCTTACAAACGTTAGCGCGTTAGCTGGTAGTATTTGTTTAGAGATCGTTTTCAAAGGACATCTTGGTACTCGTTTAGATGTAGGTGTCATCAATGTAGTTTTGTTTATTTCATCTCCTTCGTCGCAATTGAGAATTTGACGAATTTCGTCTCCTTCAGAATTGCAATTTGTTGCAGTTATTAGGCAATCTTCCGTTTGGGGAGTGTTTGTTGATTTACTGCACATTTTAATTGGTGTATCATGAATTATCCTATTTTGAAAATCGAAAAATAAGAATTTAAATCGCTTTAAAACATTTGTTCCTACTATTACATCAAAACCACTGTTGAGTCCATCTACAACGACGAATTCTGTTGCTGGAAAAGTGGTTTGTAAAATACAACAGCGCATTGATAAGGTGAAACAAGTTTTTAAGAAAGCCCCTGTCGCACCCTTTATGGGCTTTCAAACGTTTCCCTTTACATATTTGATTCCTCTTTGATCTAGTTTTTTAACTAGATTTAATGGGAAAGTGGTAACATGGCTACCAGTGTCAATTAATGCCCTTAAAAGACGGGGTATTCCGTCTTGTTCGAAAAGCATTAAAGGCACAATTGGACGATCGTCAATTAGTGGATAATTGCTTTTATCCACTCCATAGCATTCTAGCTGTGTACAACAGCAATCTTTAGCATGGATCATCTACCTGTTTAAGCCGAGCTGTCTAATGGTGTCGCGCGAGCTACGCTTTCTTTATTTTGTAAGGTGAAAACTGGTCTTTCTAGTTCTGGTTCTTCCATGACCGTAGCTAACCGTGGTGGTTTTTTAGGGGTTGCCACTGTTTTTGCTTTTCGTGAAAAAATTACCACTTGCGTTGAAGGCATTAAAGTTATATCTTCTTCGCATTGTGAATCTTTGTCAACTTTATTCTGAGACATGTCTCCCATTTCTACACTGTTTGATCGAGCATTTTTCAAGTTTCGCCAATATCTTGTTGACCTATGCCAAGCGTTTCTTACGCCTGATTGCAGTTGTATTTGGGGCAATGACCAAGTTGTTCGAATATTGTTATTTGTATATGATTTACGTTTTTCAATGAAAAACTTTCCTCCGTAAAAGCAGCAGAGAATGACGCAAACTGCGACTGTGATTGACATTGCCAGGTTGCATAAGACATGAATTGGCCCTTTCAAAATATGTGTGAAGAATTGACCAGATGACTGCGCCCAGGTATTGCTATTCCGTTCATTGTTGAACTAACAAATCCTGTTACTTTTTGCCCTGTCGACAAAAAGGATTTTTCGAAAGAATCCGAATCCCAAACTTGCGCTTCAGCAAAACTCTTCAAGACACTGACTTGCTGTTGAAGAATTTGTTGTTGATGAAGTGCTGAAACGATCAAATCAATGCTCCCTGCATGGGCATATCTCTCATCATGAAACAAAGCTGGTTTGTCAAACTTAATAGGACTAAAATGCGCTGTTAGTAATGTTTTGATGTCTAACTTTCCTACGTCTACTTTTCCGGCTGGAGAAAAATAGTCCCAATCATTGTTGCTATTTAGTGAGGACCTGTAAACTGCACTATGTGAGTGCAAACGAGGTTTTTCAGTTGCTAACTTTGTTAGCTCTCTGGAATTTGGCATGATCCACCAAAGTTCATCTTTATACGTAACTGGTGTTTTATCATAACATTTTCCTTCAAATTCGCCGTTCCAGTAAAATTTTACGTTGTCAACATGATGACATTGGTATATTAAGAAGGTAACTCCATTTGATCGGACAATGAGGTCTGGCCGACCAAAATAAGCTCAAACTGCTAGAGTTGGGTCTAGTGCCGCTAATTGGGTTAATAAACCAAGTAGCATTTGATTTGTTCAACAAATGTGCATCCAAAGTGATCTAAAAATTTCGACTTGTTGAAGGAATAGTTGAAAACTTAGGTAATTTAACTTTGCATTTATGGGGTCTGTATCATTTTGTATTTTTTCGAGTAGCGCTTTTGAATCGAAATTATTCGCATTTCTTGCGAAGTTAATGAATGGCGGAAATCCTTCGGTGAAAACCACTGCTGTTTTGCTTTGCCCAAGAAACGCCGTTGATGGTAGGCATGAATGCGAACTTTTGTCTTCTGAAAACCGTTTTAGATTTGTAATTTCGAATGCTGCTTGTAGTTCTTTGATTACGATGTATCTTTGGTCACTTATTTTAGCTTCATATGAACCGACTTTTTTCCATCGACACACGGCATGTCCTCCAAAGGAAAAACGCCAGATCACCACAGCCTTGTTGCCGGCAAAGCAGGAGTTGGAATCCACATCGCAGTGGGACAGGTCTGCGAGGGATGAGTGCAGGTGGCGTTCAGCGGAAATAGCCGCGCTTCCCACCTGCAAAAAAGCATTTGTAACGTTTGTGCAAACATCGTAGAAAGTCCAATAGGAATATTCTCTTTGCAGAGGTATTTGAATAGCGAAAAGCTGATCAGTTCCTGAACAAAAACAAAGATAGGTCTTGAAAAGTCTTGTTTACATAAAGTTTTTCGCAGTCCGAGACCAAAATGTTAATAGCTTCTTCTCCAAAATCGACTACTGCCTTACTACCGAAAAGGTACGTTTTTGTGCAGACGAAAGAGTTTACTGCCCAACATTTAAAAGCTGGGAACGAAATTTCATTTTTGTTTTTCACAAATAAATCAATTTTTGTTGTTGAAACATTTTGAATAGCCAAAGGTATGGTGGGGCAATTATGGGTTGAGGGAAAAGCGGACAATTGCCCGTGATCTCCCTCGCCCCAAAGCAAAACTTCTGATATACCCCTTGGGACTCTGTCCATTTTTGTGATTTTGTAATTTTGGACTAACAAACTTCCTTTTGAAATTGGGTTTGACGAAGTTAGTTGTATGCTTAATAGGATAAGCCATAATTTTTGCCCTAGTGTGCTGGTGGCAGCCTTCCCTTCCTTCGTATGGGCGCCTCCCTGGTTGATAGGCAGGCCCTAGGAGAAGGAGGGAGTCTGTAGCTGACCATCTGCTTGCGCAGAGTGCCCTCGGAGGGGTATTTAAGGGGCTGCCAAAGGCCAGGAGGTCAGTTGGTCCACAACTCACTCCCACCTCCTCCTGGGCAGCCTACATCGATCTGATGTAGTTCATATGCTTGGATAGAAAGGTGATGGACACCCACATCCTGCTTTCAGGGCTCAGCGGCCCCACCGCTGCCACAGCTCTTCATGATTGCAGAGAGTGATCGAGCCGCCGGGGCCGAGAGTGTGCGCGGTCTCAAGGCCATGAACCCGCACCTCTTCCCCAGCACGGAGTCTCTCCAGGCCGTCCAGGCCTGATCAGCCGACAACGGCCTCCGACTCCTGTCCCTCGACCCCTCAACTCCCCCTCTCTTTCTCCTCGCATTCGCTCTTGCCTGAAGAGATGCGAGGGATTGGGAGGGTGGATTGAGGAAGAGGCTTTCGACGCAACACATTCGTCGACGCCTGGGCAGTCCAGAAAGGGGGCGGTGAGGAGGGAGAATGGAATGCTAATTCTGGGCACGCGTGTTCGTTCACGCCTCAAACCGCCCAAATTATGCTTCCCTCTTCTCCACTCCACTCCTCACCTACCCACATCTTTCTTCCGCTCCTTTCCACCAATCTTTTGGCTGGAGAAGTTTTGATGGCTCATAAAGAGCAAAACTTTCAAACATCTCAAAAAACAGCCATAGAAGGCAAACACACTGCCTCGAAAAAAGGCCATGCACGACAGCAATTGTCGCTCTGCAAGCCAATTTTCACGGAATCTTGATTAAGTATTGCACTTTGGAAATATACGAAATCGAATATTTCGAATTTCTGGCCTAATTTTTGGAAAAGATATTTTCTTTTTCCCTAAGGCTAAAATCGCGAAATTTCGAATTATTTCACCCCCTGGAAAAGAATTTTTGTATTTTTTTCTAGGCGCGTGGCGTTGACAATTTCTGCTTACAATTAGCGGAAAAACAAAGATTTGCAGAGAAAGCCAAGCATCTCTGCGTCTTCATCGACTGCTTCGACTTCAACTCCCTCTCCTTGCATTGTCCAAATGGAGGAGAGTCCATAACTCCATCTCCTTCCACCCCCCTCCTATGCCGAAGTCATGGCTCGGCGGGAGGAGGAGGTGGAAGTGGATGTGGTTGGCGATTCCCCCGCCAGCCCACACACCCCCCAGCTCAATCTGCACTCACTGACAGAGCCGATGCTGGGGATCCTCAACCCTCCCACTTCCCTGCCCCTCACGGCACCCCCCAGCCAGCCACCCATGGCTTCCTCCTCGCGGCCCTCCGAGGCTCCCTCTCCTTCCACCTCCCGCCGCTCCCGTCGCTCTCAGAACTCCCTGGAGCGCTGGCCTTTCACCACCCCCCTCCAACAGATCAACGGCTTCCCGCCGGGTGTTCGACCGGGGCAGGGGGTGGAGGCGGATGGTGAGGTTTTCAATCAGGTCTTCACCGATGACCTAGACCACACCCTCCTGGTCGAATGCCACCGCCGCCGCCGCCTGGCGGAGGCGGAGTCAGACGAGGAGAAGGAGAACATGCCCCCGGAAGAGGGCCCACTCTCCCCCGTTCCCTCCTCCCTCTCCAGCGACTGGAGCGAGGAGGAGAGCGAGGAGGAGGGTGAGGCGGCAGAGGAGATGGAGAGTGAGGCACTGGAGGAGGAGCGGTTGGCAGAGGGCATGGAGGAGGAGGACATTGCGGGCCTCCTCTCCGACCTCAACGACATCGCCAACCCTTCCCCCACTCCTCCCACGCCTTCCAACTCACCCGCCGTCAGTCCCTTCATCTTCACCACCTCACACCTTCAACCCCTTCACACTCAGCAACAGAGTGGGGGTGGGGGTGAGGCGATGGAGGGTGAACCGATGGTGATGGGGGGCAATGCGCAGACGGCGCAGCCCTCCAGCTCCTTCTGGGAGCGCTACAAGATGGAGTTCGAGGCCTACGCCCCCAACGACTTCCTCACCATCAACACGGTCCTCGCCTGACTCATGCCGGACACTCCGCCGCCCATGGGGAACAACGTGGTGGTGGAGACGGTGACGCACGGTCAACTCATCCAGCAGCCCACCCTCACCGCCCCCACCAATGGGCAACAGTCCAACGGATGCCAGGGTACTCAGCCTCTCTACATCCCTCCCCACATGAGGAGGAGGAATGAGGGAGGAGTTGCAGAAAGAGTAGAGGAGCAAGGTGGAGGCGTGCCGGTTCAAGGCGGAGTACAGGAGGCGCGGCCTTGCCAACTCCACCAACTCACGCCGGTTCGCCTCTGTCCTCCGCCTCCGCGACATGGCTGGGCGGGAGGGGCCCACCATCCTCGACCCCCTCGCCCATCCATGCATCCTCCACCCCCACCCTACCAGCCTTGCTGGAACGGCCCCCTGCCGCCGCGCCCAATGCCCCCATTCCACCGCAGATGCGGCCCCCCTTCCCGTCTCCCTTCATGGGCCCCATCAGCTACTTCCCGATGATGGGCGGGGGAATGGGGGGATTGCCGACTCTGCCCTTTCCCATGTACCCCCAGCTCCCACCTGGCCTGGCGTACATGGGCAACCCCATGCAGGGTTTCCGCGTGGAGCAGATGGGCGGAGGCCCCGGAGTGGATGTGGCCGGCCCCGGTCGCCCCCCCCACTCCTCCGCGCTCCACCCACACACCAGCCCCCTCCTCAGCCTCACCCCTTTCAATACCCGCCCCCACCCTACGCCTTCCACGCCCTCCCAGGGCTGGACAAGGAGAAGTTCCCTCAGGGCCCCCTGCGGGGGTTGGGGCGCGGGAAACTGGTGGAGAAGGGTGAGGGAAAGCTGGGCGGGTATCTGCTGCCCCACCAAACGGCGTGGCCATGGCCCCGCTTCCCCTCCTGCGGCCCCTTCGAGCCCGTCAAGCCATCCGCCCTCCAACTCGCACTCTCCGGCTCCTCCTTCCAGCCCACTCAGGTGACAAACCTGGCTACGGGAGGAGCAGAGTGGGGTGGGGGATGGGGCGGGGACTCCGAGGGGGAGACTGCGAAAAAGGAGGAGGAAGAAGCCACAGGGGAGCCCCCCGTTCAGCAGCCAATGCAATTCGAGGTGAACGTCCCCATTCCCCCTCCCCCTGAACCCGACATCAACGGTCGGGTGGAGGGTTCCAGCAACTCCCTCTCCTCCTTCCCACTCCACCTGGGCCCCATCACAAACTCCAATGTCCAGCTCCAGGTCATCCTGGGCAGACAAGAGTCCGATGAGGGCCGCGGGGGCCGAGGGGGAGGGAGAGGGGTGGCTGAAAGATCCCCCGTTTTCCAACCTCGCTTCTCTCGCACACCCTACCCTCCCAACCGCCGCCCACAACATGCCCCACCTCTCCCAGCTGACCCAATCTGGGCACCAGCTTTTCGCACCAGCATAGGACGCATGGTGCAGGTGGTGCGGGGCTTCGGTGTGGACGCCTCTGCGGCGGAGGAGGAAGCAGGCGGCGAGGGACGGGCGGCAGACGGAGGCGAGGGCTTCGGAGGCCCTCGGGGCCCCCGTCACTCCTCCCGGCACTAGGAGGACAACTTCATCTACGCCAGCTGTCCCCTGCCTCTCTTTTTAGACCCCATTCCTTGTGCATTTCCCCAACCCCTGCATGCTTGGGCATGGCTTGATGCTTTTTTTGGTGATGCATGTTGCCTGTGAACTTTATTCGTATTTCCTTGTAAATAAACCTTTAAAGTAAGGTTTGGCCAAGAAATAGCGAAGCAAAGGGGCAACAGATTGCACCCATCAAATGCCTGTCAAAACATGAGGCCTTGCGCTTCCTCCCTCTTCCTCTCATTACTCCTCCCACTTACATCCGCTCTTTTGGCAGGCTCTGCAGGAATGGAGTACTCTCAGGAGCAGATCGACGGTGTCTTTGCCTACGTCGCCAAGAAGCAGCGAACAAACACCCAGCTGCGCCATCGTGTCAAGGGCATCGTCCACACAGGCAAACGCCTCGACAGCCTGGTTCCCTCCTTTTTCCCTGCCTCTCTTTCAGCCCCCTCAGAGAGGGATGGTTGAAGTTTGGGGAAGGAGAGGCCCAGCAGGAGGGAGAAGCGAGTGGGCAACAGCCGCCGCCTCCTCCGCCACCTCCGCCTCCTCCGCCGCCCAAGAAGTCGGTCAAGCAACGCCTGGACAAGTCGGGCGGACGTGGAGGGGGAAGCAGTGGAGCGGGGCCTGGAGGACGGCAGTCCATCGTCACGCCTCCCTCCCAGGCGCAGCCGGCCAAGTACGGCGGCCCCATCTACCCGCCCAAGAAGAAGCAGCAGGGCTCCGCTTCCCAGCCTTCCAAGGCCGGCACCCTACCGACTCCCAAGGAAGAACCCCTCCCCTCCAACTCCTCCGCCTCGGCACCGCCGCCCAAACGGTCCTCTGCCAAGTCCGCAGGCACCGCCATGGAGCCCCAGGACTCAGCCAACTCACAGGTGAAACCTTCTCTACCTGTGGAGGCTTACGATCCAATCACCGCCTGGAAACTAACCCTATCTCTCCCTCCATTTCTCTCTCCTTTGAAGGAATGTCCTTCATTGAGCCTTGGAAAGGAGAGAAAAGGGTTCCAGGTGAAGGCGGAGGAGGAGGTGGCGGGCGCGGCGAAGCCGGGGAAGCGCTCGGCTGGGGACACCGAGATGCAGCAGCAGGCCAAGAAGCGGCGGATCACCTCCGCCCCCTTCTTCGGCTGGTTCTCGGTTCTCACTTCACTCTCAGTCCAGCTCAGGTCAAAAAATTGGCGAAATTTTGACTCCGCTTATTTAACAAACTAAGCCTTCCATGAGATTCGGCATGAAATTCTATCCCAAAATTATGGGATAAAACATTTCAATCAGTTGAATTCTAGCATTAAAGCTTAAGACATTAGGAGTGTGAAATAGGGAAATTGTAGAAGAAAAACACTGGACTTAGTTTCCAGTTACTTCTCTTCGGTTCCTTTTAACCCTGAGCTTCAATTTGGGCAACCCACCAGATACGGCGGGAAATTCTGCACAAGTCTGCCAATTGGCAGCCCTTGGAAGGCAGGACTGATTGAGAAATCATGGTTCATTTGAACTCATCTTGACTGAGCCTTGAGTTCCTTTGATTTCGGCCCCCTCTGGCTCCTCATCCGCTAGTCCAGCAGCAAAACCAACCGCACAGCGCGCTTCGTCTTCAAAAACTGGCTACTAGGTGGGCAGAACAAGCCTCATCCGGTCAACTTCTTAGGCGTCGTTCTCAGCCAATCTGGCTCCGTTTGAGCTGCGGTTTTGAAATTTTGGCAATTTGAAGCCTCCTTTTCAAAACGACGCACAATCGACGGCTATTTGGGAACAAAAATTTTCGACGACTCCTTTTCACTGCTACCAGGAACAATACGTAACTGAACGAAGTACGTTA